>JAUEJL010140130.1:0-23031 GCA_032274825.1 Drosophyllum lusitanicum | reverse complement strand
ATATATATATATATATATATATATATATATATATATATATATATATATAGGGTGAGGTTATACATAGAACATTGATTATTCATAGAACCTAAAGAACAAACCTGGTGATGACACGTGGCATCAAGAGTAAGGACAAAACTGGAAAAAGAAATTACAAATTAATACTCATGCCCCTATCTCTCTTTCAACCTCCAAACTTCCATTTAAAAAAAATCCTACTAAACATTCAAATTATCATAATATATTCATGTTTAAAAATTTTAGTAAAAAAAAATATACCATTAGATTCAGTTTTTTATTCTCTTTAATTCAAGACTAGGATCGAAATGTTTTCTAATTTTTTTTAACGAAAATGCATATTGTTTGACGAAAATACAAATTATTTGACTAAAATGCAAATGCTACCGAAAATGAAAAAAGAACAAATAAAAAAAATGCAAATTATTTGACGAAAATACAAAATGCAAAATGAAACCGACATAAAAGAAGATAACAAAAATGCAAATAATATTAAGTCATTAATATGCAAATAACCCAATGATTTGCATTTTGGTTCTCATTTTGCTTTTTCGGGAGGTGGAGCCATAAATAGGATCAAAACAGAATTTCATATTTGCTCTCAATTATGCAGTTACCAAACATAATTTTCATATAATTTACAAAATTGCCACCTTCAAATCTTAACAAGTAATTTAGATAATCTAATGGTCCAGATTTGTTCTTTAGGTTCTATGATTAAGACTACGTTCTATATTAATCTTTTATATATATAAATTACCAGAAATAGTTAATAGTACATATTTTGTTCTTTTCTGTAATACAAACGATAAAAAAAACGAGGGAACTTAGAGAATAGTAAAAAAAATTTCCTTTTTTTCAAAACAAAGATATATATTAAAAAGGGTCAAATATGGTTTAATCGTCGAAGCTTCTTTATTTAATACATTTGGTTTTTTTATCGTTTTACCTTTTTTATCAACTATAACTGGGTTAACCAGTTAAATACATTTTTTATTTCTTTTTTTATTTCTTCTTGAAGATGAACACTTGAAGATTAACAATATTTGAAGATGAACACTTGAAGATTAACAAAATTTGAAGATGAACAAGAAATCAATAACAAAAATGAACACATTTGAAGACAAACATAAATTCAAAAACACTTGGAAAATGAAAAGATTCCACAATATCAGATGAAAGATATCGATCCACGCTGATTTGTAAATGAAAATGAAAAATGGAAATCAAAGAACACAACCCAAGAACACCCTAGATCGATGGTGGGAGCTGTGAGGGGGAGGGATACGAGGGCCAGAGGGCTACTTTACAAGATGAAAAGAATCAAAAAACCAAAATCGATACAAGATCTAGAACCAAAGTCGTATTCCTTATCTTCATGCAGCAGCGATGGTGGTGGTTAGCATGTGATGTGCGACGTCGGTGGTTAGCATGCGACGCGCGTCGCCGATGGCGACAGCGATCGTATCCTAAATCTTCATGCGGTGGCGATGGCGATGGTTAGCATGAGTTGGGCGGCGACGGCGGTCATATTCCTGAAACTCAAATTATGTCACTCTCACACACACAAACAGAAGACTTTGAGTTGGTGGGAGGGCTTTAGGGAGTGTTCAGTGAGTTAGGTGTGTTTGGGATGAGGTTTAGAGGTGTTTTGGTGTGTTTAGGAGAGGGTTTAAGAGGTGTTTGGATATAAATACTGGTTTAGTAGGTAAAAATGGTTAAAGCATAAGATAAATAAAACTTTATGATTAAATAATTTTAGAAAAACTTTAATGGTTAAACCAAAATCCAAACAAAACTTTTATGATTAAACAATATTTAACTATAATAAAAAAGAGGGAACTTTCAACCATTATTGGGTTCTTGAATAAGGTAAATCTACACCACATATAATGAGAAACCTAGGTTTTGAACCCCCTTATCATATATTTTGTGTAAAAATAATCTTTAAATTCTAATAAACAGGTAAATAGTGGGACACGTGTTCATTTTTTAAACCCTCTTTTATTAGTTTTCCCGCTCACTAGCACCCCACCTAATGCTTCCAAGTGTCCATTTATCCCCTCCCTCGATTATCTTTCGCTAGAAGAAATGTAATCTAGGTTTAAACATCCATTTTCTCGCTAGCTCCTTTCACATTTCCATACCAAGGTTCCGATTTTCTTTCAATCCTAACTCGTAAGATCGAAGACCTAATTACATATGGAGGTTGAAAACATTTCTCTCCTAATTCGTAAGATTAAAGCCGTTTTGATTCAAGGTTCAAGAAATGATTTCGATGGAAGCAAGTATTTCAAGTTTAAAATTTAACGATCGATGGATTTCAACCAAATTTCAAGTTTCAAACGATTTTGCTTTTGATTATCGGTCAACATTTCTATTTTACGGTTATGGCTTTTGATTAGGACTTCTTTCATGCGATTCAAACGATCTTTTCAATCACAAATTTATAATGTTTCAATTTCTTTTCATGAAGAGAAAGGGAATTTCTCAATCTTCTCGCTTAGTAAGAATCCTACTCCACTTAGTTGAGTAGTTGTTGATAGTTCACTTTACTTAGCTACAATTTGCAACAATTTAAAAGGTTTGTTATGGAGGAATTGATCATGTACATCGAATGTGAAGCCATCAATTGTGTTCAAAGCTAGGTAAGTAATCTTTAAAATACAAGTGAGACTATAATACTTGAACAATAATGCTACTATGCCAAGACCCAACTGCTTTCAATTAAGGTTTAGGGTTTTTGGTTTTGATTAGGGCTGATTATATCTTTCTTTGTTATTAATCTTGACAGGCTTAAAAGATGCACACCAACTTTTTGATGAAATGCTTGAACGAATTGATTAGACTCGTGTACAGAAAACCTTCCAATTTGAATTAATGAAGTTGTATAAGTTCAAAGGTGTTATGTTTGTCTTTGGAGAAAGAATATTGTATAACTATTTATGTTCATGGTTGTTATATGTGATCTGCCATTATGTTTTGAAGATGTGTTAATAAACTGGAGCATGATTACAATGTTCAGTTTTTCCTTTTAAACTACTTAATTAAACATTGTGCTGGATTGAAACTACCGCATGGAATTTTCTAGACATGTAATTGCTTTTTGAAGAGCTTAAAAAACTTGCAGCAAAATTACGTATAAAATATGCAGGTGTAGGAACAAAACTATTAAACCATTAATGTCTTAAAGCTTATTCACTCCAAATAAATGAATACTGTAGCATGAATGTAGATATATCTATAAAGATAAACACCCAAGTACATTATTATGCAAATGAGTTATTCTAAGCGGTTTATCATTTTCAAACAAATGGTTATGTGCCGCTGGCGTGGCAATAGGAATGAAAGGGATTGATGCACATGGTCTAATTGGGTTTCCGCTATTATTGATATAGGAAATAAGTTACGCCAAGCTGGGGTGTATTTTGAGGCAAATCTGAATGGTGTTATGCATCGATTTTTAGAAGGTTGCCCGTGTACATGTCTTTCTGTCATGAGGAAGATGCCATGAAGGTTGCAGCGGTTCTGATGCACTTAGGTAATGCAGCAAAGGCGGCGGAGGTCTTAGTTCTAGAGGTAAAGTTTGAGAAAGAGAGAGAGCTATGGGCGGTGGTTCTAGAGATTGGTGAGGCAGACCGGCAATGGTGGTTATACAGGGTACCACTAGCGGTGGTGGCTTTAGAGTAAGAGGGCAGTGGTGGTTTGCTTCCAAAGAGAGGGCGGTGCCCGTCCCGGTGGCTTTAGAGTAAGAGGGTGGTGGTGGTTTGCTTCCAAAGAGAGCGAGAGACAGGTTAATGGTGGTTATACAGGGTGTCGCCAACAATGGTTGCTTTAGAGAGAGAGAAAGGGCGGTTGTGGTTTGGTTTTAGGGAGAGAGTGAGTGAGTTTGTGTGTGTGTGTGTTAAAGGGAGAAGGACAGTTTTGTGGGGAGATGAATTGTTTTTTTAGGCAAGTGTTTGGGAACAAGGATAAAAGTTAAATTGACTAAACTACCCTCTTGTGCAAGGCACATGGGGGTATTTAACGGTTAAAATTAACATTTGTTAGGATAAAAGACTAAACATGAAACAAAATGTCAACCACAAAAACCACTATTATAATTTTCAATCTTAAAAGATTGAAGATGAAACTTGACCCAAACCACGAGAAAATTTAGCGATCTTACATATTATAAGAAACTCGTCAAAATTTGAATATTTAACTTCTTATATGTTTTTTACGCTTCTGTATCACGTGATAAATGATGCATGATTTATAAATCCATCAAGCGTCGCTAGATTTTTTTTAACAGCAAAAGAAGAACACTCTATATAAAGAGCTTCGGCATGACTATCACCCCACATAGGATACTCAACATTTTATTAATAAATACTAGCAAGATGCTAGCACGGAGTTACAAATACATCAAAAGAAAATAGACGGATTAGAACACCAAATTGACCACATTAACCTCTTATTTTTTAGCTCTATGTTTTATCCAAGTAAAAGAGTGTTGCTTGAGTTTCAACTATCAACCTAGAGGCAGAAGACCTTTCCCATTAAACATCACGTTGTTTCTTACTCTCCAAATAAACCACAATAAACTTCCCACGACTGCATCTAAGAATTTCTTCCTTTTTCCATTTGCCCTCTAGTCTGAATAATTGAGAGCATCTGCTCAAAAAATTGATGTTGTTCCATGTTAATGCTACACCTAGGGGTGGACCTCTTAAGGGTCCGGCGGTGGCAACAGGTCACCAATCAAATTTGAAGACATAGTGGAAAATTTTGACTTTTTCAAACGGGTGCTACCAGCTAATTTTTTGGGTGCCACCTGTGTTTTTTAGATGCCACCAAAACATAATAAAATATGATTTTTAAAATGATAAATTATAGTTAAATATTTTATTTACACATTTAAAATGATTTAGTTTACATTAAAAATAATTATTTAATTAACAAGGTTTCATGTAAATTGTGTTTTGTTTTAGAATTTGATCTTAAAATACCTGAACAACGAGTAAAATCTCATTAACCCGATCCGATTAACCGAAAACCCGAAAAAACCCCAAACAACAACCATAATCTTAATTAATTTTATTTTTTCAATTATACGGTGACTCCGGTCATTAAATATTCTAGGTCCACCCTTGGTACACCAATTAGCACCACACTTCCTTTACCAAATTACATAAATAGAATAAATGTTCCACAGCCTCCAATTCGGTACTACACAATGGATATAAAGTTGGTGAGACTGTGACACTTTTTGAGCTTAAGTTTAAACGGGAGGAATGCGATTTAAAAGCCGCCTTCAGACGAAGCAGTATTAACACGTAAAGGCAACCATTTACTCCATAAACACGCATTAGATGACTAAAAGAGTTGAAAGATGACACCATTCAAGATGACTTGATTATCCATGGCATTGGCACTCAAACACGCACATTACTCAGAGGGGACTTTTATGTAGAAAATCAAATGGCACATCAAAGTCAACAATGTTGACAAGTGATAAGCAATAAAGTTAGATTTGACTTAGGAAGACAGTTAAGCATACAAGTTACTTTGATAGATTTAAAAGGAAAATATAACCACAGGGTTTTAGTGTTATGGATAAAAATAAAAATAATACAATTTTTAATTAAAAATAGTAATAAAGATAATAAAAATGACATGTGAGCTAGAAATTTAATAGACTGCCTTTTTAAAAACTAATATTATAAGAAAAATAAACATGGAAATGAAATGTTTAAATTAAACTAACAATAATGGTCTAGCATAGATATATTTTTACTTTTATCCGTATATTTAAGGGTCGTGGTTATAATTTTTAATCTGTAATATATATTAAAAGAATAGAGTTATGATTTCATCATTCTATTTTTAGAAATTTTTGTCATCATTCTATTTTTAGAAATTTTTTCATCAATCACATACTTTTATTTTCTCAAATGTTTTTAGAATTAGTTGTTTTCACGAAAAAACCTTATGCCTTACATATTGTTCAAAATTTTCATTTTTAGGTGATTTAGTTTGTTAACATTAAAATATTTTAACAAAAAGATTTATTTAATTTATATAAACATGTAGAACAAATTGATTAAATTATAACATTGAGTTTTCATTATCTGATCCATAACATATTATTTTCAATACCTTCTTTTTTTGTTACTTTTGTTTTCTATCATGGAGATCGATGGAGATAATCATGATCTAAGCTGTTACGATTCACATATAGTAGTTATTTTTTTCGTTTATTTCTTAACATATACATTTACTAAGAAATGCATCTTCTTCATTGTATACTTTTAAATTATGAAGAATACAAAACAGTCATCACCGGCTTCAAAGAGAATTTTAATGTGATAGTCTTCAAGAAAAAACAAGAAATCATTGTTCAGCAGAACTACAAACGACAATCATTTTCAGAATTTAGCGATATCAATTGCAAATGATGGAAGAACTCCACGGATGCTATTAAGCGATATATCTAACTGTACATTTCATATTAATTCATAAACTTATTTCATAGTCATATATTATCTATTTCATTAAACCTAATTAAAAAATGATTGTTGTTTATTCATATCTACTATATAAAAAACAGTATTGGTGGAGAATACAAACAATGCTCGTGACATTTGTTACTCCAATACTTTTTGTATGTTTTACAATTGTTTTACTATACATGTTAGTATTGTGAAACACTATAAATATTTAAAATTTACTTTAATAATCCACTCGTGTTTATACACCGGGTATTAAGCTAGTTCTCCTAAAAAAATTAGGAAATTTCACCATACATACATTTTTAAACAACAAATACACACACATCCCTGCTAAACTACACCTAAGTCCATAATGGGACCTGAACATTCGACCCGAAGAAGGGATGAACACCTAAACAACACATTGGTACCACTAGGCCAATACCCCTTTAGTCATACATGGTGCAAATCTATCATTGTTAACATCACAATCTTGATGTTAAGGTCTTATAATGTTATGACTCTGTTTAACTAAAACTAGTCAATCTTTATTAGGTTCTTTTAGCCATATGATCTTATGTATAATCCCAATCTAAAACAGAGGATTGTAAGATCTCAATCCGAGTTGATTCTATTTAGTTGTATTACTATTGGTATTATGTTTAATTTGAATCTCATATCAAATTTGTTATAAAGTTATCATTTGATATAAGTTACCAACATATAAAAAACTAGGACATCTGAGAATACTCGGTCCTAGACCCGATATGATCTTAAAATTACACTCTTGTGAAGACTATTCATAATAAAATCTCAATTTTGACAACATTAATACAAAAACTCATGATTAAGTGATTACTAAAACACATTAATGGAAAGAGGCAAAAACCTTTGTTTCGTTAAGGGTTAAGGCTACTGAATAGCAACATACTTTTTCAAAAAAAATCGATGTAGATATTTTTTTTTTTTGTTACCTAAACAGGTAAGCTGCTTTGTTATGACTTGTTAAAGTAAAAAAAAAACTTGAATTTTCTGATTACGGTTTTGGTTTTAGCCAAAGTTCCCACCGTTGGATCACCACTAAACCTTAGTGACCTAACCAGATTCCTTCCCAGTGATGATGGTGGAGTGTGATCGCGGTCGGATCACCAAAGTTTGGTTGTAATCCAACGATGAGAACTCCGGCTAGAGCTAAAACCATAATATAAAATTTTACGTTTTTACTTACTCTAACATGTCACAACAAAGAAGGTTACGTGGGTAATAAAAAATAACTTACCTACATTGATTTTTTTGAAAAAATAGATTGATATTCAGTGGCCATAACCCTTGTTTTAAATACAAAATCATATGATGTTTCAAGTGAATTAAATTTTCAAATAAAGTGTTAATGTATCCAACTCAAGATGATCTGGCAATAGATGGTGCGGGAAGTCTCGAAAGAGCCCAACATTGAATCCTCAACGGTTAAACATTTTGGATGACTCGATGAGGTATAAAAAACAACTATGATAATGCGTAGATCGCGAACATCAAAACATAACTCGACTTTTCCAAAAAACTTGTTAAAACAGAAAATCTTTTCGAATGTAAAATAAAGTTATATTTTCTGTGTATCTTGGATTGTTACATGTACAAGCTAGGATTGCATTTTGACTGAATAGCAAGTACAAGGACGACAGAATGTGTTTAAGATTGGGTTTTGAATTCCAATCATATTCCTAAAGATGGAATTTTGTGCCCAATATGTTATTCAAAATTCAATTGTACGTACGTTGGTTGTAACTTGTAAGTAGTCCTTGAAGCAACACCATCGAAAGTGCCTTAGAATTTGACAACCACCAATTGCTAAGATAACACTCGGACCATGCAATGAGATGGAATCTTGTGGGCCATTTCTGGCTTGAAACCAATCAATAACAAGTTACACATTGTGGGCCCATGGCCACGTGCGCAGCAGTCTTCTCTATATATCTGTTTCATCCTCTTACTCATCACAAGATGACATGTGAAGTTTACTAATTCTCTTTTCTTATCTCCTACATTGATTTTGACACTTGTCTTTATCTTGTAAGTAGAAGGATAAGTAGGAAGATATATCACCTTATAACTAAATCACAACAACAATTTATCATAATTCATAAATAAACGTGTTTAGACAATAATATCTTTAATCATATAAATGAGAAAAATAGTTTTTTTTTCTAGGGGGATTTGGAGGTTTGAAAGACCCGGTCCACATAGTGCTTTTAAGCCTGTTTTTAAATATCAACTTTCGGTATAAGATGTATACACAATGAATTGTACATATACATTCAGAAACACAACAAAAAAGTAAAAAAATTCAAAACTGGTATAGAGATACAAAGAGTGGACTCTCGGGGTGTGGTGGCGGTGGTATGATGGTTAGAAGGCAATTTCCGGCGGAGAAAGATGATGACGGAGTTTGTGTAATCGATAATGGTTGTCTTACATCTATTAGCAAGAAAACAAACAGTCAAATCAAAAAGTAAAACAATTCAAAAGAAAAACAATAATCATATCTACAAGTTGATAAGAGTGATCTTATGTTAGATTTCTTATTGTTGTGGTCAAAACATCTACCTCATTGCCAAATGCCAAATATCCATAAAGATCCCTCATTGCAAAGGAATACAAGTGAACTGTGTAAACTAATACTATTCAAATGAGATAATTTTGACATGCTTATTTTCCCCCTCCAAATGCACTCTAAACCCTTTCAAACCTGTCTTTGGGTTGTTTTTCTTTCTTTTTTTATTGGAACAACCAAGTCTTAAAAGTGGGTCCTTTGTAGTAATAAGTATCAGGAAAAAATGATATATGTTAATATCACTTAAATTAGGTGCTATTATACATACATACCTCTTAAATTAGTTAAATATTTAAATGACTAAAACATCATTCATTTAATGAGTATGTATGTGCAACAATAAATTAAGTACCGTTGACAGAATATATCATTTCCCCTGAATGGGGAATTAAGCTCTTTAGATCATGAGCATTCATCCCCCTACTTCCTCTAGCCACATTAATGTCATATCGTTTTTCTCTTTCATCCCCCTTCATTCCACAAACCCTACAACCATTCCCTTCAACCATTTTCTATTTATTTTTAAAAAAAAATTATAAATGTAGAGAGAGGGGAGAGATAGAGAGAAGAAGAGAGAGAGAGAGAGATATAGAGTGAGCATGACTGAGAACCCGCTTAAATTAGTCACTAGGAGTGAAGGGGGAGAGCACGATGGTGTTAACATGCCTCACGCTTCATCCAGCTTGATGGATGGACAACCAGTAACTTTTTTAATTTATATGCCACATCAGTAATTTTCATAAAATCAAAAAATCAAAAAGTCAAATGGATGAACTAAGAACATTTGAAGATCTGGGGAACACAAGAACATGTTCGATGTAAATCTGGAAACAATGGAAAAACCACAAAACAAGAATATAATTTCAAATCACGCTAGATCTAAACCAAATAGTTCAAATCGAAGAACACCCGTAAGAAGAAACAAAAATCGATTGGAACCCAAATGAATCGTGATGATAACCCTAAATTAAACTTACCTTAAATCCAACCCTAAGCAATCTGAAATTGCAGATGAATCGCAAACCCTAATTAACCAATGTACAGTTGAACTTGTAAACCTTTGAAATCGCAATATATCTGAACAAGATGAACCCTAATCGGAAAAATAAATTGAACCTTAAAACTTATCTGGGTTAATCACTCCAATCACACCTCTGGAATCCCAATCGATCAACCCTAATTGCCCCTTTAAAAGTCGTTTAAGCATATTTTGCTTAACAAGAACTGATATTCGAATCGACTCAAACAAGAATTAACCATCACAAGGATTGAAAACCTGGCACCAGGGAATGAAAGGATGAATAATAATAATAATAATAATAATAATAATAATAATAATAATAATAATAACAACAACAACAACTAGCTTAACACCCCGTGTATAAACACGGGGATGATTAAAGTCAATTCTAAATGTTTTATGTTTTTAAGAGTACTAACATGTGTAGAAAATACAATTATAAAACATACATAATAATATAAAATGTATTCTAAACATAATTGTCTTCTGTAGAATTTCTTCACCGCGATTTCTTTGTAAGAGTTGAAGATTGTCTCAATAAAGATCTCTTTAAAGATGACGAAGAGGGTTCTTAATTCTCCATAATTGATAGCTATCAAAATGCGAAGAAGAATCAGAGCAACATGTGTGATGTTGAAGTGCAACAATGTTTATAGAATTAAGATATAAAAGTCTACAATAGTTACGATCCTCCAATTAATAAACATCCATATTTGAAAAGTAATTTAAAAATAAAATAATGGGCGGTTATATTTCAATTCATGCGGTGGTGGTTTTAAATATTTTTAATTGTTTTTAAAATAAACATGTTTTTAACTAATAGATAATGACATTGAAAAGTTTCTAAACTTAATGTCACTATTTACATATATATTGTTGGATAATAAATATATATTGTTTATCAAAACTAATCAGCTAAAAATATGAAAATTTTGAAAATTTAAAAAACTTAGTATCTAAAATTAGTTTGAATTTTGAATAATCACCCTTGATATAAGGAAAGTGATATATTAAAAATAGGAGGTTGTGATTGGTAATTATCAAAAGGGTTATAAGAAAATTTGCAAAATAGAATGTTGTAATTGATAAAAAAAAAAGATGATGTCATACATCATTTTCTTTTAATAAGGTATTAGATTAGATAATAATAATAATAATAATAAATATAATAATCGATTTGAAATTTCGTATAAGAAACATATAATCACATCTTAAACCGCAATACAATCACCCTTTTAACTTTTATCAATCGCAAAAGTTGAATCTGAACTCTTATAGCAATCCGAACAACCCCAACACCAAGTTCACATTGAAGGGCTATAAGAGTATGAGGTATATTCCTCTCCTCCTCTTATATTTCATATCACTCCAACGTCACATCATTCGTCTTATCTATTTTTCGAACATAGAAAATAGTGAAATGCACTGTGACTAGTCCTTCCCGGCCATCTTTCATCTTTCTGTAATATTTAAATTCCAATAACCACTTGTACTATACACATAATTGTTATTATGTTGATCATCATTTATACGTAAAGGTAGAAGCTCGCGGGCGGCAAAGGGGTTGGAGTGGTTTCTCACCGGACCGCACGGTCACATCACCCACGTACACCGTTTAAGGTTTTCCACCATAAATATTAACTAGATCTCAAAGCTATTAGGATATATTATTACCTAAATATTGATACATTTTGTAATTAATGTTGCAACATTGTACTATACCTGAAAACTTTAGCTACTGGAAATTAAATTATAGCTTTCAGTAAACCGAATTTGAACTGGTAACATGGTGATGAATGTAAAGAATATATATCAAAAAACGTATATTTCATGTCCTCGGTCTACAAGTCGAACCCTGTACTGATCATCATCATTCTAACTCTTTCCACATCTTGAACACGACCAGCATTGCCATAAATCTGCATCAGAAGCTTGAAATTGTGGTCGTTATCAGGCTCCAGTTCGAACAGATTGTCTGCAGCAATTCCACCAATTTCTACATTCCCATGAACATAGCAAGCATATAATAATGCTCCCCAAACTGTTGGACCAGCTGCAAATTGCATCTTATCTGTGATCACTTTGTAAGCTTTCATGATCAATCCAGCCCTACCATAAAGATTCACCAGACATGCATAGTGTTCCATACTTGGAATTATACCATATTTCTCTCTCATTGTAGAGAATAATCTTTCACCATCTTTCACTAATCTTAAATGAGCACACGCTGTTAATACAGAAACGAATGTAATGGTGTCGGGAGATGTGTTGGTACTCAACATACGTTGGAAGTATAAAAGGGCATTTGGGTGTTTATTGTGTATAGAAATTATGGTATTCCAGGAAACCAAGTCTCTTTCAGGCATTTGGTCGAACACCCATGTTGCACTTTTCAACCTACCATGGTTTGCGTACACACGAATCAGAGAATTCACAACTGGTAAATTCCATTCTGTTCCTTTACGAATAACCCATCCGTGAATTTCAGCTACAAGTTTGAGTGGCAACCCTGCTGTGAGAATTGTGGAAATAGAAATCGAGTCTGGCTCACACCCACTTAATATCATGTGTCGAAAAACAACCATAGCGTTAAATAAGAGCTCGTGTTTAACAAAACCAGCGAGCATTGAGTTCCAAGAAACTAAATCTTTTGATGCAATTTTATCAAACACTTTATGTGCCTTCACTATATCACCACACTTCGCATACATGTCAACCAACCCATTAAGAACAAACCTATTGTTTGCATATCCACGACGAATTATCTCACGGTGAACTTCTTGACCGACGTGAATCAACCCGATGCCACCACAAGCTTTAAGAACACGTGGGAAAGTGAAGTCGTCCGGTTCTACACCTTCTTCCACCATTTGGAAATACAATGCCAATGCATCCTCATACAAACCCATTTCCGAATAGCCTGATATCAGTGAATTCCAAGCAAAAGCATACGACTTTCTCTCAGACATATAATCAAACACCTGGTGGGCTTCCTCGATACATCGATTAGAGGCATATAATCTAAGTAGTTTTGATGAAACACCAACATTTTTCCGTAGAAGTTTTTCGGGTGTTATGCGATGGATGCGAATACCTTGTTCAACAGCTCCTAAACGATAGCACGTTTCAAAAAGTGAAGAAAATATACGGGGATCATCGATCTTTATACCATTTTTTACAGATGCTTCGAGGTCGTCTACAACATTATCAAGTGCTTGAAGTTTAGTGAGCGGGGAATGCTTTTGGTGTACAAGTTGTGCCTGAGATGATTTGGACAACGAGACTTCGATAATTTGATTTTGTTTCTGTTGATTTGGTTTCTTGTGTGTATCTTTCTTCAAACATAAAGTGTTGAGGACTTGACACTGCATACTAACAGCCATTCTTTAATAAAAACATATACTCACAGTTTGGATTAACTTTCTTTTTCCCAATTTAGAAACTTATTTTGTCAGTTTGAAGAATTTTTAAATAAACAATACCAAACATCCCATAGTGTTTGAATGTGCATCTATTACCTTTGTGGCAATCAGTTTTGAAGGTAAACAATGTTTGGCAATCTGTAACAATCACAACCCCCAACAAAAACTATGTTATAAACCAAGTAGTGAGGTGATAATTTTGCCCAAGAAAATCACAAAGTAAACAAAGATTCAGTTTTTGAAAGGAAATAAGAAAATATAGTAAACCCCACAAGCAAAAAAATACCCAAATTAGCAATTGAATAATGCATCAAAAAGTAGTTAACAATTTAACTTTCAAGGTGTTAACTTTTAACTAATTGAATGCTGGTGTGCTACAATATGCCAAAGAAAGGCTTCACAGTTCACAATTTCAATCAGATAAGCAAATAAAGAAAGTAAGATTAGCCATTCAAATCATCAAAATCAAGTTATCAACAACCAAGTCTGTACTCAAATTAGCAAATAAAGAAATACATAATTAGAATCTTGAAGTTATACCAGATTAGCGGATTCCAACTTGTGAGCTATGCTTTCGTTTTGACTCTTGAAGTCAAACAAGCGACAAGAACTCACGAAGCGTGACCATTGATTTCAACTTTTGAATTAGATATTACATCTAACGGATTGATTCTGAGCTGGGGTTTGGGGGAGAACTGAGAAGAAGAGCTTACGATAAGGTTTTTTTTATATACAGTAATACAGTGCTGGTGTGTGGTACAGAATTACAGATTAGAGACAACAGAAAACAAATAAAAAGAGTTTGGGCTTGATTTTGTTTTCGGCTTAAGATAACAAATAAAAAAGACTTTGGGCTTGATTTTGTTTTGGGCTTCAGATTTTGGGGTTTGTAAGATCGGAGTTAGGAGTTGGAACTTTGGGCATAGATTTGGTTTTGGGCTTCATAACCCTTTATTAGTCGTATATCGGTAACATAATAACAATACTTAATCCCGTAGAAACGAGATATATCGATTGATGCAAAATTGAGGAGAGAGAAGACTTAATCCATCTTTTCTCCCACCAAGATAACTGAAAGTCTTTCATGTATATGTCTTCACTGCAATCATCACATATCCCTTTTCATATTGTTATGAGAGATGGCCAGCGAACAAAAGTGCGTAAGGATAGCAATATTTGTAAGTTAATAGGTAGTGCTTTTAGAAACATGGCAGCGTCCACGTACTTCCTCCGATCCGCTTCCGGCTACCCTTCTAAACCCTTTTAAAACCCTAAAGTTCATCTCCTCTCATCCCCCTTTGTCATCTTGTTTAATTCAGCTTCAAATGCACCTTCGGCAATAGGCGCCAGAAATCTGAGATCAATCTCCTCACTTTTGACTTTAATCACCTTGTATTCTTCCTCATTCTCCTCCACCACCTTCTATTTTCTCTTTATTTTCCTCTTTTGAAATCCCCCGTCGTTATCCACTGCCTCGCCCCGTGCAATTAATTTCTTGAGGGAATTTTAGATTACCATGTTCTCCATTATATCAGGATTTTCATCTTCGTTTATGGAAATGGAAATTCGAGGTGAGGATCATGACAATTAGCGAATGAAAATTTTGCTACGTGAAGTGATGGTGGTGATGTTGATTGACCCGAAAGGGGGTTGTTCGGACTCAATTTTAGGAACGACGACGTATTCCGGGCTAGGGGTGTTAAAATCTCCAAACGTTGAGCGAGATAGATTGTAGAGCTCTGATAAATTCTTCATGTCTACATAGGCTAACAACTTGAAATCCAAGGTAGGCATACTATTGTCACTGCCTGATGGTCCATCGTCGATTACCATTTTTGAGATTGTACCGCCGAATTATGGTGGTGAAATGATGGCGTATGACGGTGGAGTGAAACTGAAAGTGTGTTTAAAAGAGGCAATCCACCTATGCATTGTAGAGTTTCAAAGTGTAAAAGGTGGTGTATGATTTTAAAAAGTATTGTTAATTACAACTTTTGTCCCTATGGTTTATAAGAAATTGCAGATTAAGTCCTTGTGCTTTAAAAATTATGGCATTCGTCCTTATGGTTTAAGTTTTGTTGCAATATTAGTCCAAATTCACTTGAAAAATACAAAAATAACCCTCTGTTGTTAATTTATTCTTTTATTTTTAAGATGAATTCTAAGTGTTATTAATATATAATTAAACAATAGTAAATTACTAATAAACATGTGGAATAGCTAAAATAATATCTTAAGAAATTTGTAAAATCAAGCAAGAAAAACGAATATTTTATTTTATTTTTCACGTTCAGGATTACTTCCTGGATCATTGGATAAGAATCCAAAGATGAAGAGAAAAACAAAGTGTATTACTATTGTGTAAATGAAAAGTTTGAGAGTAAACATTAAACAACCTCCAAGATCATTTTTTGAAAAAGAAAAACAAGAAAAGATAATTCTATTGTAACTAGGAAAGTTATACCTAAGAAAAAAGAGTGCATGATCTCGCGAATTACTTCTGAATAAATTCAGAAATCATATGTAAGAACTATGGCATTTCGTAATTTATTGGAAAATCCACTTTGATTCTCTATCAACCAAAGTTATCACCTCCACCCAACACTTTTTACCACCTCCCCACCGCCGTTTACCACCACCCTCCGCCGCCCACCACCACTCCACCACTGTTTACATTTCATAAAACCCACCTTGCCACATCTCACCATGAAACCACTAGCATTACCATCTTAAGTGTTCTTGATTTGCATCTTTAGAGTTCTTGGTGTTCTTCATCATAGTGTTCTTGCCATTCAAGCTTTGTTCATCCTCAAGGACCTAAACCATTGTCTGTTCATCCTCAAGAACCTAAACATTCTTCCTCTTCATCCATATTAGAAAATCACACATACACATGCTCAAGCAGTCTCCCAATAGCTAGCTACCATACTGTAATGGTCGATGTTTAATGAATAAGCTGCAACTCTCAGCCCCCAAAACAGCCAAGACACTTCGTCCCTAATTTTCAGATCATGTGAACCAAGAAACATATCTAATGACTATAATAAAGTAATACCAGCCTTTTAACATCACGAATTTTTTTTTTGAAAAGCCCTTTAACATTGACATGTTGAGCAGAAGTTTGGAGCAACAAAACTTGTTTGGTGAGGAGCTTGCTATAAAGGTTCAAGTACTTATTTGATCCTCGAGCAAATAACTTAATTGGTTACTTAATTTACACACATTCTAAAAAATAGATAAAAACCCTAAACCTAAATATGAAATATATCCAACCAAAACAGAAGACCCAAATCTAGTTCATCAAATCTGAATCTTGAAACAAACACAACCAAGAATCCAAACAAATTTTGAATCCTTTAGAAACGCCTAAATCCCACACCCAAATATGTAACTCGACTAAAAGAAAACCCATGCAGTGGCGGTGGTAGAGACGACTATGGCAATGGTGGTTGCAGGTTGACTACGGTGGTGGTGGTCACAGAGGGACAAGGAAGAATGGTGGAGGTGCTAGTTAGAGAGACACAGGGGAAGACTGTAAGGATGAATGTCATAATTTTTAAGAAAATTATATGAAGTTTTTTTTAGTTTTAATAAAATATAATTATTATTTATCAGAGCTAATTATTATTTGGAATTAAGAAAATGAAAGGAAAAAAAGAGTAAGTGTATTTTTGTCTTTTCATCTATATGACGAACTAACATTGAAAAAAAACCTAGACTACAAGGATGAATGTCGTGATTTTTGAAACATAAAAACTAAATATGTAATTTCGTATACATCACCACAGGGACTAAAAATAAAATTAACTCTAAAAATAAAAAAGAACTTTTATGCTAAAAAGTGGATTGTTTTCTTTCACTCTCTAGTCCATTTAAAGGTTCTATGTTTTAAGAAGCTTTTAAAATCCTAATGAAAAAAAAAACTTCTATATATCTTAAAATTTGATACTCAAATTAGTTTGGGTTAAAAGGAAGAGGAATTATTCCATTGTCATTTTTGTATTTTGTAAATTATAATCAAATAATCAGTTAAATATAATCACTATAATTTATATGACTCACCAATCCTTTTTCCAATGAGTTATATATATTTACTATTTTATTACTGGTGCTTTGCTCGGTAAGATATTTTATTATTTATTTTATGTGTTATACATTTGATATATATTATTCAATAAGTAAAAATATTAGGAATAAGTAATGGCATTACATATATAACTAAAGAAAAACTATTGCTCTATTTTATT
Organism: Drosophyllum lusitanicum; assembly: GCA_032274825.1. Lineage (NCBI taxonomy): Eukaryota > Viridiplantae > Streptophyta > Magnoliopsida > Caryophyllales > Drosophyllaceae > Drosophyllum > Drosophyllum lusitanicum. The sequence goes on along the minus strand of JAUEJL010140130.1, from coordinate 5,239 downwards.
ATCCACAAATGTTTATATTAGTTCTTGTTTATGGTTGAAACTTTTTTTTAACAGCAAACATACTTACATACACCTACACCCATAATGGGACATAAATTCTTAACCTCATAAAGAGAGAGGAACATCTTAATCATCTTTTGATACCGGTAGGTCAAAGAGTCTTTGGTTAAAATTGAAACTTGTAAGTTATATTAAAATGAATAACGATATTTGTATCATTTTTAAGAGCTGTGTTCACTGTTCAATAAAGTCCACGTAAAAAACATAATCCTAAAATTTTAATATTCAATCACAGGTGATTCAGTATACAATCAAATGTGATTTATAAAAGTATCACATGTGAATTACAAAAATGTCACTCCGTCCGAATTTTTAAAATGCAATCGGGACCATTGATGTCATTGATCCAAGGCTAAAATTAGTCCCTTAAGTATTAATGATATTCAACATTCTTCTCATTTTTAAATGTGCTTTGTAAGAACAAATATAAATACTTAATTCTTATATCTATCAATCTACGAAGTGAATCAACATTTTCTCGGGAGGAAATGAAGGGTAGTTTAGTACATTTATCTTTTATTCGTGATTTGATAAATTGACGAGATCTTGATTTTCTCGCGAATAATTAAAAAGAACACGATATTTCAAAATCAACCCAAATAGAAAAGAGGGGCCGAAGTAGGTGGAAAAAAGGGAGGGATAGAGGAGCGAGCTTTGTAAAAACGAAGGAGGGGTGTGGATGTTAGGGATGGTAACACACACAAACAAAGTCTTAGAAATAAAATGCGAGAAAAAAAGATCACGGTGAGGTGATGGTGATCGGCAAAAATATATGTTCAAGGAAGCCGGCGGACAGTAGCAACTAAGTTGTTGTGGCGTCGGCGGTGGCTTCATGTGGAGGAGAGAATAGCGAAAACAGTAATGATGGTTGTGGATCTTAGGCAGTGGAGATGGGATCAGGTGGAGGAGGAGAAAGATTGATATGGATGGTTACAAAGGAATAACTGAGAGAGAGAGAAGGGTAGTCTTCGGTTGTTACTTCCAATTTGTTACCAACAGGCTACAGATCCATTAGCCACGCTATGCATCCTCTATACGTACATTTTGTTTTTGTTAGTTAAAAATAATTTGATAAAGCTCACTTATGAATAAACTCCATAACCTGCGTTTAAATAATAAAGGTATTGCTAAATTAACACCTCTAAAAACACCCTATATTTAAATGTGAGATACTATTACCATAATTAACCTTTGGATTATAATTATATATGGATGTTGTTAAATTAACACTCTTAAAAACACCCTTAATCTAACTGTTAAATCAGAAATACTATTACCATAACTAACCTTTAGATTATAACTATAAAATATAACAAATAACTTTAATTACGAATGTAACCCACCTAGATAGAATCTCCGCCGTCGCTATACTATGTGACAACCGTCACTCCGTCCTGCATGTGACAACCATTGCCACCGCCACCGCCGTCATGCAGCATGACAACCGCCACCGTTTAATCTATGTTTTTATTTAATTAAAATAATAAAAAAGCTTTATATTTAACAAAACTCTTATTAACATATTAAAAAATAATATGTAACCATAAAATTTATTTTAGAAATTTTACTTTTTTGATAATTTAGGTTTCAAACCAGATGTCTCAATCATGTAATCATTCACTAATGAAAATTTTTCAGTTATATTCTGCCATTCCACCACAAAATATACAAAATGTTGGGGTGATGGAAATTGTGGATTTCAAGTGATATTTGTTTGTCTTGGTTATGGTGAAGATTGATAGTTCTATGTTTGACAACAATTGTTAGATAAATTATTGAGTTCGTATGATATTTATGCTAGAGTTTTTACAGATGGGATCTAAGAAAACATGAATAACTAAATTTCACACAGTCGTTTGCATTACCACGTACAACACTGGATGTTTATGCCTATAATGGGGTTGATTGCCAACAGGTTTAGAGTGATCCCCCATTATTTAATCAACCACAGTGAGATAACTTTTTTTCTCTTTGAAAAGGTCCGGAATAAATTCAAAACCATCAAACTATTACACGTACATGATATTTATTATGTGATGGTACAGTTCGAAAGAGATTAGCTAATGCTTACCATTTCTGCTTATTTGATCAGCCACAAAGCTCCATCTGCACCTGGATAGCAATCGATATATATGTCACGTTTGGAATCTTATAGAAAACTAAATCTAGTAATTCAAAACCCCTATTAAAGATATAGCGGTCTATGCTTAAATAATTTTTTCTTTTTGTAATTTTAATATTTTATTGATCATAATTTTGCATTTATGTTAATCATTTATGCATTTTTTTATGCTTGAAAAAATTTGTTGCAAAATTTCATTTAATTATATAAAAATGTTTGTTACATTCAAACTTAATTATAGAAAAAAGAATTTAGAAAGTATAGTTGCATTAATTATAATATCCAAAACTATAATGTTTATTTGGAAGGTAAAAAAATCTAATTTTGAAGGGTGGCTTTTAGTAAATTAAGGGTGTTTATTTAACCATCCCCAAATAATAAATACAATGAATAAATATAGTTTATATGGAGAAACATTTTTGAATTGTAAGTCTTATAGTTTATTTAAACTTATGTTAGTTTTACCATAATCACAACCTACATTTGTTTTTACTTGATAGATAGATTTTCTCTTTTCTTTTCTTTTTTTGAAACATGAAAGTTTTATTTATAACAGGCTCTGGAAAAAAAATCCTGCGAAGTACGACTCCTCGATTTGAGAGATGATAAATTAAATCACTGTGTGCTACTATTTAGACCATCCATCTTATATACTACATCAATCAATTAAAGTTTTCAAAATATCATATCACAAGAGGTTAATTTAGATTTATAAAATATCTAAATAAAACTACATTAAATTATTACAAAACAGACATAAAAATAATCTATTACAATCACTCAAGAGGAGCTCACTCGTTTATAGTGGAGTTAGTAATGTTGCATCATTAAAAAGTGTTTAGATTAACTTATTTTTTTGGTTTATTATTATATTAACATATTGTTAAAGTTATAAGTTGGGTTTTTATAGCTTATTAATTTTAGTTTATAGCTTACTTATGTTTATAAACTTGATAAAGTTAAGAAAATAATATACAGATTTGTTTTTACCCGGCGCAACGCACGGGGCAAATTATTACTCATTTCAATCGATCTGAATAATTATCAAGTATTATTATGACAATTAAATAAAAACTATTTTAAAACTTTAATCTGGATAACTATTTAGTAAATTTATCATGATTTATTAAATTTTTTTATTAAAAACTATTTTATTAATTCAATTACACGCGACATTGTATAAAGATGACATTTGTCACCTTAATATCATGTATTATTTATATATAATTAGAAATCTATCTTAGGCTATTTTTAAACAATTTAACTTGTTTTCTTTTAGCTTTTTTTTCTAATATCTTTTTTTAACAGCAGAATACACTCACACTTTAATATACTCTTAATTTTATATCTTTTTCTAAATCTACACCTTTTTATCTGTAACGGGACTCGAAACCTAGGCAATGGACCAACATCTTACCACTAGGCTAAAAGCATGGGGACATAAATTACATATAAATTAACAAGCCAATTAATTTTGTCTGTTTTAACTCAGAGGACTTCTCTTCATGACTACATATTTTGTTTTCTTACAAAAATTGATCGACATCATGACGTTAAATCATTAAAATCTTATTTTATATTATATATTTGTCTGTCCATAAATATGGATTAATAAATTTTCTGTACTATCTTTTTTGTACGAATTCACTAAGAACATGGTCATTGTCTGGTCGAAGCTACGTACCTCCATGCATCTTCAAGCTGGCATAACTTACAAGATATGTATGTACATCAATAATATATACCCATCATCTTTTAACATGATCAAAACCAATAAATTCAAATTTTTATTTACATTATTTTATTTTGTTAGGTTTATCATCTTATCTATAGCTTGTTTTAATCCGACACGAGAATAAAAGGGTTTAGGTACGTTGACACGTATAATGAAAAGGTTGGGTTCAAGTTGACTTGTGTGACACGTATAATAATTGGGTTAGGTAAGAGTCCTACATAAATTTCGCGCATTGACACGTGAACCCATCTCATATTTATATAGATTTGTACATAAACCAAGTTTTAATATAATTATCATCCAGATTCAAACAATTCGTATTCTTGATAGTTTTAGTTTGTGAAAATTAAACAAGAAAGCTTGTGTAACTTTTATACCTATTAATCTTCCAACTTGTTGACCCGTTTAAAACCAAGTAACCCTCTAATAATTCACTAACCTGCAAATGACCGGTCAACACGTTAACCCGTATAATTAATTAGGTTACGCGAGTATCACATATATAGGTTAAATTTTGGAATCCTTACATGAATAAATAAATGGGTTATGTTCAAATCATGTGTTTCTTACATGCCAACCCACGAACTCGTAACATGTCAATCCAAACACGATACAATTGCTACCCCTAGTTTTATATAGTTAGGTATTGTACACACCCATAAATTTTTTCTACTAATAACGCAATACCTAAAGCTTGACCATTGGAGATTACATAAATTTTGAGAGTGTGGAAAAGAAGGTGATCAATTAAAGTTGTTTTAACAAAAATTTTAATCAAGTTGACCATAACCCAAATAAAGAATAAAAAATTAACCTTCGGGGTTAACTAGTTGGAATAACCAGATTAAGAATTTTAGAGCCTAATAAACCCAACCTTTATTTACAAAATGTGACATGTCTAATACATTTTAATAAACTAAATGTAACACCGTGTTTTTGAGAACCAAATTTTTATTTTTAAAATACAATTTAAGTTTTCAAACCGCGTGGGTTTGTATGTAAATAAAACATTTACACCTGTCTCATAATTTAAAAATGTTGCGGAAGTAAAACACGTGGCAAAATATATATACAATCAAAATGTTGCCACATTATATCGTTTGGTGTTACTGATACTTAACCGGACGACCATTATCTGAGAAGAATTACAAACATAATAATACCAGAGTGTTAAACAAAATAGTGTTCCTCCCAAAACATATAACTGCCCGCAGGCACCTGAGCTCACAGTCTAAGGATCACCTGCACATGTGAGAGTGAGTATCTGTTAGCTATAATAGCTAGTGAGTACAGAATAGCATAATAATCAACATAAATATATC
>JAUEJL010140119.1:0-10824 GCA_032274825.1 Drosophyllum lusitanicum | reverse complement strand
GTAAACCTTTGCTTTGACCGGCATTGGTTGTAGGTTCTGCGCCGAACCGCCGGTCTTCTTGATTGTGTGGTTACATGTTTTTGTATCGATTGATGATGTTTGCTTTTGTAATTAGCTTCCTCTCACTTAGCTTTGTGCTAATTCCCCACAGACGTTTGCTTTTACAGGTTTGTGAGTTGTTGGTGCTTGTGAAAGGAAAAGTTGACCCCGCTCTGATATGGATTTTAGATGAAATGAGCCATGTATATTTTGTAACACAATGAAGGAACAATGGTTGTTTTTGTAATGAATGTTTGGGTGTTTGTATTTGTAAACAGATGTTTAATTCCAAGTTTTATGTAAATCTTTGTTTGACGCTTCCGCAGCATATTTATTTTTAAAAAATGGCTTAGGATTTTCCGGTGTTACATTGAGTGATTTAATCTCACAAATGTTTATGTGTGGAATCTTGTAATGTATCTTTTTTTATTAAGAGTTTGTTAAACCCAATTTTCTTACATGGGTGAATAGTTTCCATTCAATTTATGTTCTTGGTTTTTATTTTAATCTATTGGTTTCGAAAAGATTAAGGTTTGATGCACACTAATGCACCTATAGTTCCAAAATAGAGTTTTGGGTGTTTATTTTACAAAAACACCCTGTTTTTACATGAATGATATGTACTATATAAGTTTGAAATACTGTGTATGATAGAAAAATAGATAATATAAGTTTTGTTACTATCATGGTTTAATAACATTATTTTTATGTATGATAATGATTATATAATTTTATCTATTTGTTTTTATAGTTAATGGAGCATATTATTCTGTTTAATCAAATCCACTATGAATTCCTGGTGTTGTATATCTTTTAAAGTCTCATTGTCAATCTCATATTTTTTTTTAGTTTAAAAAAACCATAATATTCGTTAAGAACACATTGGTAAGTGCTCTTAGTATGAATTTTTGAATTCTATTAGATTTACTCATTTTTAAGAGATGTTATATTTTTGTGTTGCTTTATGATTGTTTTTACTATACATGTTAATACTCTTTAAAACCAAAAAAATTAAAAATTGAGTTTAATCGTCCCCGTGTTTAACGGGGTAGTTATTATTATGTCATCACTAATTTTAATCCACAAGTTTGGTCTTTCTCTCTTCTAATATCCTTCTCTCATTTTTCTACCTTCTATTTTCTTAGTTATAAGTTTTACCAAAGAAATAAACATCTTTCTACCCTACATCTTTCCTCAATCATTAATAAAAGTTAAGTTTACGTATGTAAGAGAGATAGAGAGAATGTGTATAAGAGAAAGGGACATCTCGAAGAAGTTGTAAAGAAGGAACGCTATAGGGTGTGGGAAGGAAGGGGCACTGTTCATCGTGGATTTGTGGGGGTGGGAGTGCCACGTTGAAACCTTCATGGTCAAAGCCCCATACTTATGCTAGACTATCAGGAGTGGTGACGCTCAACCATCCTTACCATGCACTCACATCATCTATCTACTCCCGTAACTCAGCTCATCATTTAGTCTAAGGCTGACAATTTTTGAGTCGACACGAAACCCGGTATGAAAAAAGTGACACGAATCCGAAGCAAGTCAAAAGCGAGTTAACACGAAATTGACACGAAAATATGGGTCGAGTTATGATCAACCTGACAACCAAAAAGTGACTCATTTAAAGGTAAAATTGTAACATTATAAAATTTCTTTAATACTTAAATTTTAAATTTTGAAAAGAAGATTGTGAATTCAAATAACGGAGTGGCCTCTTTAGACAATAAACCCGCCAAACAAAAGTACAAAACACTTAAACGTTAAAAACTTAAAATAAACAATAAAATATTTACAGTTAAATCAATAATACATCATTTTGGTATTTGTTATTTTGACTATATGATTCTGTATTTTGACATATGATTACTTGATAGTCGGTATTTTAGTATTTGTAATTCGATTCATAATTCTATTTAATGATAAATTATTTCGGTTGTTTAATAAATTTTTTTACTAGTACTTGGTAGAATAGTAGTACATCACATTTTTTTATTATATTCATTTATATAAGTTAAATAAAAAAGTAAAACAAAATTCGAATCAAACAACAACAAATACCAAATTTAAAGTTTGAATACAATCGAAACGAACATTGATTATTGAAGTTAAAATATAAACTAAAACCATTTTCGAAATTCTTACCGGAAAGTTGGAAAATAACATGGAATTTGAAAATTTAATAAAGAAAATCGTAGTCAAAACAGAAAACTGTACTCGAAAACCAAAAATATAATCGCCAATCATCTTTGGCTTAAATGGGTCGACACGAAAAATATGACCAGACCTCAACCTGAAACGAAAATAAATGGCTCGAAATTAGGTCGACACGAAACAGACCCGAACCCAAACGACATGTACTCGACCCGAATTAATAGCCTTAAATTTTACATGAGTCCACCACTTTCATTACCACACACCTCTTCAAATACTTACCACACCCACTATCTACCACTAAGTGATGGGCGAGAGACACTTCTTACCACTTAGTGGTGGCTTCGCAATGTCGCAAGCCCCCAAGTCCCTCTCCCACTCTGTTCACTTTTAGGTGGTTAATTTGTTAAAACATATTATTTATGTACTATATTTTAACAGAATTAATCGCGTGTTTTATTTGGTGTAAATTGCTAATTCAGTAATTTAAATTAAAAAATTAATAAAATAGTCACTCTTATAATTAATTTGGTTATTTAACTCAACTACCGTCTAATTATTTTTCTTTGAGTATGAGGCATTTGAGGCTATATGAAGTGCTTTTCACTTCTCTCCTATCTTTTCCACTTATTTGGTAATTTACTGTGTATTAATATTACAATAATTAGTTTGAAAAAAAAATCTGTCAATACTAGTCAAAACTCTCAACTCTTGTTAAGTGATAATTAATTTGTAATTACCAAATCTAAACTACTTATTTTTAATATACAATAAGTTAGTTGGCAAAACCGAACCCGAACCAGAACCATATCACAGCATAACATAAGCGGTTCAATATACGATATAGTCATCACATTTATGAAGTCATATGTGATTAGTTTGTAGACGACATATCGATCTGATGATACATGTCAACCGTATAACCATTCATTTGAGCAAGTCAAACAAGGCATTATTCAATTTGTTTGTGTTTTTAGTGAGATTATAATACTCTAAAAAGATGTGACAACTTCACGATTGCGAATTTTAAGATGATCATAACAAAGCAATAACTCAAAATGATATTCTTGTCTTTGGTCTAGTCCGAGACCAACCATCGTCTATCAATCCAGTTATCATAAGTGCTTCAAGACTTTGGTAATTGAGGTGTTGTAAACCCTTAACCCCAAACCTTTTAATACACCCCAAACGTGGTTAATTGGTTATTGCAACTTAATTTTGAGTGTTCGAAAAGTTTCAAATTATTATTTATAGAGTAGATGTGATATCATGGAGTAATTAAACACCCATGAACCATCAAAGATTCGATATTGGTAAACATATTGCAAGTCATTGCATGTCATGCACGTGATTCTTAAATTATCTTATAAATAGTGTTCGTTGCACTACTATACACATTCGGTGTGCCTATTTGGACCCTTACATGTCTAAATCGGCACCATGGGATGTTACATATGTTCAATTGATATAATATGTCTAAGATGTGAATGATAGTGTACAAGACAATTAAAACAAGCATCAGGATAAATATGACTTGACTTTAGCTATATAAAATAAACAAACAAAAAATACCCTGTAGTTATTCCATCCCTTATACAAACATAACAAGAATGATAACTTTTTATTAACAAAAAAAAAAGAACATACACACAATTCCATCACCAAAAGAAAAGAGAGGAGAGAAAAAAACACCATCACCTGGGATAATACTATAATAGTGGTCACCTGCAGTGGAGAGCCAGACCCACTGAAGAATGATGAAATCACTAAATCTTACCATGGAAGCAAGGGAAACACCCATTAACAAAGAATAGCTTCAACATTTTAACTAACTCCACAATTTTCAAGATATGAAGGAAGATTTCACTAGAAAACAAGATACATGATTGACAAAAGTCAAATGGGTTCATTGTAATATTGGGGCTGCTATTTTATAAAAGAAAGATCTGTACAAGAATAAATGAGAAGATATTGGATAATATCCTAGCAGGGATCTCAGATAAATTGTTCGAGTGGATGAGGAATTCATGATTTCTGGTGTTTTCTTATTGCATCAAGAATACTATATAAGCACGGTTCATTTACCAGAGGATTAATGAGCTTAAATGAGAAAACAAGATAAAAGTCTCAGGATTGATCCAATTGGCTACAGGTAAGATATAAACAGAACAAATGATACCTCAAGAATCAGAAGATTGGTAGCTATGTACTTCCTATGCAATCACAAGTCAGTGTTGCTTATATCAGGTTATACATATTGTAAGCAACTTCCTCACTTACCGGATCCTTGTCTATTGTTGCATATGTGAGATGCAGCAGCTCATATGCTAAAGAACAAATGAAAAGATTACTTGGAGCTTAGATCACCCAAGCTGTGAATAGGCGTCTAATCAAAGTTATAGCACCTGATTGTACATACAAACACTGTTTCAATGACCTCATGTTCAGTTATTTTGAGCCTTAATAGTCAAAATCATGATGATTAGCATGTTTTATGTAAAAAGTGAGCAATAATATTACATCACTGATGGCCGTAAGGCTCTTGTGACTTGTCCATCCTACACTTCTATGTGCTCCTATACCGGCACCCCCTCCCCCCACAAAAAAAAAAATCTTTCTTTTTTTTTTTGTCATGGTACAAGAAGCAAAACATCCCTGGATCATTCTTCAACTTTCTAAGCAGGCCAATCATCCTGGCATGCCGGATGTACCATAAGTGCTGCAGGTAGAGAGCGGTTTCTATATATATTCTCAACTTAGAAACAGTCAACTAGGATCACATGTACTATATATATGGACTTTGATATCTCATTATAGAGATCAAAATTTCAAGATAGTAAAGCAGCATTTGCCCAGGAGGTGTTTAATCCTCATCCAAGCAGACACATGCTAGAGTCCAAGAGGCAGTGGTCAAGGAGCACAACCTGTATGGTTATTTTTGGGATGTTCTAAAATAAATCTTCTACATAAATTTATTGACCAAGAAAAAAAGGTCAAAGCCGATAATCGCTCGCTACTGTCAACACAATAGGTTTCATGCACCAAACCACGTAAACTCTCATGTTCTCATTTGTGTATGTGTGTGTGTTTTAGTTGTCATAGACATAATTTTGCTCTCAAGTGTTTGGAAGTAGTATCCCTACAGGCTGTGATTTCCCTAACTACAGGACAGTAGATATTTCACATTGAGATGTTAGAAGGTCAATCAAAAGGGAAGCACACAATGTAAGATGAGTACATGTTCACATGTCATATGCATCAAGAAAGAAGGAACTTCAAGATTTATCAGCACAACAGATGGGGCATAATTTGTTAAATTCATAAGAATCACATGGGATTAGCCCACAAAATGGTGAAGGAATTGTCAATGTAGCTTAGAGATGATTTTAGAGTTATAGAGAGAATTCTGAAGGTAGAAACTACATGTCACAGAGTGCTGTATTTCTCTGATTTTTACCACAGCTGCAGAGCACAATATTCTGATTCAAGCTCATGTATACCAAATCAAGAGGATATGAAGAAGATCAAGCAGCTAAAATTATCAGAATATCAGTTCAAGAAAGGATTATATCAAAACCCAAAGAGCAAGAGGAATAAGAGAAAATATTCAGAAACATCAATTTACCATGGTTAAATCATATGACAGAGTAGTAACCAACCGCACGAGAATAATAATGTTTCAGAAAGACACTACCAAGGAACACAGAGTTAATAAAAAGATTATGAGACGAAAGAAAAGATGCTAATAAAAGCCTTATAAGATGAGTGCCGCTGGATAGAGCCTAAGATGAATCTTAGCCAGTGATGAATCTTCCCAGATGATCTTTATTAGGAAAGAAAGATCCAGTAGGAAGTTTTGGAGAGAAAGAGATCCATTTCATGATAAGAAAAAACCTAAAAGAGACCATCTGAAGGAGGACCGTGGAGTTTAAACCAAATTCACCTTCTTAGGGAATATCCTCATAAATTAGGTGGACATTATGAAAGCCTGAATCAAGTTTTCAGCTGCACGCTTTTGCTCAGGTGTCCCAGATATTACAGCAACACGATCACCTCTGGATGATTTTGTATCAGATATCTCAACAGCAGCTCCAGATATCTTGAAGAGAAGAAAAAAATAAATGACAACTCTGGTTAATACTCAATCTCTCTAAGACCAAAAAGCTAAACAAAAACATTCGAATTAAAATAATATTAAAAATAGATCACCTTACGAATATTGTCTACATTGGCTCCACCTTTACCCATCACTTTACCAACCGCATGACCAGGTATCAACATCTCCGAGGCAGCAGCAGGAGGCAAAGATCCATAAAGCTGCTTTGAAGAGTATGAAGACAGAGATCCATAGCCATTGTCACCCACCTGTAACCAAAAAAAGGAAAATAAAATCACCTATTAAGAAATGATAGAAGACAAAAAATAATGAATGTTACAAGTTAATTTGGCATACAGGTAGTGAACCATATCCATAGCTTGAAGAAAGCAAGCCCAAATTGCTCCCACTTTCAGCTCTGTGCTCATAACCCAAAGGAGCAACTGATGAAACACTAGGCAAGACTGAAGGTACATGAAGTGCACCGCCACCAGCATACAGGGGATCATTTCCTGAAGATGAGTTGTGACCACCATCCCTATCTTTCAGGACATCGTCTCGAAGGCGGAGAACTATCTGGACAAGTGCATCCCTCACACTCCCAACTTCTCCAAGGACCTACATTTATGTTTAACCCAAAAAGAATTGAAAAAAAAAGTTAGAAACAACTTAAGGTATATGAAAAGAAGGAAAAACTTACAAGCATTAATCAATGTTATAAGGTAGAATGAGATATACCTCAACAAGTTCATCATTAGCATCTGCACATTTGGGTTTATCACCTTTTGATATGCGAACATCTGCTTTAGTTCTCTTGCGGATTTCATTTATGATGGAACCACTTTTACCTATAATGCACCCGATAACTTTAGAAGGAACAAGTAGCCTTATGGAAACATCTTCCTCATCTTCTTCATTTATCTTTCCTTGGAGTAATAGAACTGCTTCCACAGCCATGGATTTTATATCATCCAACGACTGCAATATACATCCACAATATGGTCAGATGAAGATATGGGAAAACCTATACAGAAGTGGCACATAATGTAAATAAAAACACCCATCCCCCAAAAACACAATTCAGACAAGCAGATTACAAACCATTAGACAAATAGTTATTACAAACGACAATCATTGTTGATTTGTTGCACCTCACAACATAGTACAACCATGCTGACTAGAACACTATTTCTCACATATGGGACCATGGTTCACACTTACATGGATTGACATTGAGACAGTGCAAAACAAGGGCCTTATAGGGAAATAATAGCAGACTTACAAGACTGAAAAACAGAAATTAAGATAATGACTCTTCATACTATCTCTTTTTTGTCTTATTACTATGCAACAAGACCGCTCTTATTAGAGGTAGAGGGAGTAATAATAAATGATACTTGGGAGTGCAAAAAACCATACTTCTGTTGCGGCAATTGTAATAATGCATTCATCACGTCTGGTGTCATCAACATCAACACGAGCACCACTAGCTTCTCTGACACTTCTAATAGAAGCCCCACCCCTTCCAATAACACGCCCAATCTTGTTAAATGGACACAGAACCCGTACAATCAACTCCCCGGATAAAGACGCACCAGCATATCCAGAAACCACAGGGAGGGCAGAAGAGTAAATTGGCCATGTGCTCCCTGAATCAGCATACCCTTGAAGTTCTGGTACATGTGAAGCACCTAGAACAGAAGGAAGAGATCTTGAGGGCACATATGGATCTACACTTGAGTATAGCCCAGCAGCAGGATAGATAGGTACATCAGAAGGTATAATGATGCTTGGGGGAGCCTCAGGAACAGATGTTTCAAGAGGAACTGCTTCCTTTGGAGCAAACTTGTACATAATTGTAGAGACTGCAAACAATGCTTTTTTCACAGCATCTGGTTCACCGGTTATCTATATTCAATAGGATTAATAAAGCTATTAGCAAGATAAAGAATATGTATGTGCACATGTATCAGTGATGGATACAGAGAGATATACTTTTTTAAAGGACTTATATTTTGTATGCAATCAACCTCTAACAAGTGCATAGTAATTAACCAAACAAATCGCCTTCCACCACCCTAATGACCCAAAAAGTTCTGAGACCCTTCCCTTTAACAGAAGTAGAATTCCCTCAGACAACAATTTAAGAATGAAAATTTATTGTAGTGGCTCCCTTATTACCTTAAGCAAACTTACCCACTCAAAGGACACTTTTAGCTCAAGGTCTCCTAAGGCTAAATGCAACAGGAAAACTGAATCAAAAGAGGCTCTATGTGATACAAAACGCATCAAGTAGAAAATTTTGCATGAATGGAAAGCAAAAATGTAATTAAGTAGTCATGTAACCAATTTGTTGAGTGTAAAAAACATAGTAGAGGAATATTAGATAAGTAGGGTCGTGCAGGTGTTAATCAGTAATGTTTTGGTACATTTTTCTTTTATTTCATCTCTATCTATGTTCTCTGTTCTTCTCACCCATCCTCTGAGTAAATTCTCTATGAAGGATCAGTTCAGAATGGCCAGTTCCGTCTTTTGCGACAAATTCAAAACTGATTTAGTTCAACATTTATAACTTCAAACAACTGAATCTACAATATCAAGTGCTTCTGCGTGTGCAACTTTATAAAAATACAATTCTAGAAAGCAAAGGCTAACCTGAACAAAGTTGTCAAACTCCATGGCACAAGAATGATTAGGATCACTAATATCTTTTGGAGAAACTTTAATGTTTGCCCTTGTCCGGCTTCTTAACTTCTTTATAGTTGTCCCAGCCTTCCCAATAATGTTGGCGGACTGACTAGACGGAACCAGAATTTGACACTCGTCTTTATCTTTCCACTTCTTATCGGAATCACCAGCTGATCCAACCACATTAGCTATTGCATCATGAACCCTTAAAAGTGCATCCTGGGCAGAACATACAGGCTCCACATCACCAATTTCATCATCAGGCTCGATATCCTCTTTCTGATGAACATAACAATATATTGTTATGACCCTGTTCTTGGAACCAGGGAATGGATCCACTATCTTAACCTTCGCCCTGGTGTCTTGTCGTATCGAATTAATAACTTTCCCACTCTTCCCGATCACACTCCCGATATACCGATCTGGGCATAGTATCCTGTAAACAACCAGCTCATCATCGTCCCTATTGTTATTATTTCTATCATCTCTTTCATTTCCTCTTCTTCTCTGATTTTTATTATCTCCACTGTCCCTCTCCCTGTCCCTGTCTCTCTCCCTCTCCCTCTTATAGCGCTGACGCCTTCCACTCTCACCCATACTTCAAGCTACAACTCCTGCACACATAAACGCAATTTATACAGAATCAAGTAATAGAAGCGTCAATCGCCCTACCATTAGTGAAGCACGAAAGGCAATTCACTCAAGCAATCAAATTCAACTGCCGACAAGTTGTAGTCATTCAAACCATTTAATTTAAATGTTAATGATATAAAGAAATACAATTTTCCAAGAAAGATCTAGAAATAAAATTATTCAATCCTTTTAAGGACAACGGACATAAGAAATTTACGAAAACACAGCAAAAAAGAAGAATCAAAAGATCAAGATATGTTGCGAATCACTAGAATTTAATTTGTAAGAGATTACACACAAAACAAGAATCAGCATTATTGCAATAACTGATTAATGGTTACAAAATAATATAAGAACAAACCTGATTCAGATGAACGGCAAGAAGGACCAAAAAAACCCTAGAGGTTTCGCTGCGAAGATATGCGTTACGTGCGTATCGAAGCAAATAAATGAGCATTATAAACACATTTCACATATTGCAAAAATGCAAACACTCCCCCTTGACTTTTATACTAACATGATTAATCCATAAACTTCTGTAAAAACAACTAGTTTTTTTTTTTCCTACGAAGACAGAAAATATTTGAATTGTTTGGATTAAGTATTATTTGGGTTGTTTGGGTTAAATGCTACTTAGCTTTTGGGTAAGAGAAAGAAGAAAAAAATTAATATACCGGCTGACGTAGCATATGAGTTAAAAATGATATGGGTTAACCGCTAGTCATGATCTTAATCTATATATTTTCTTTTTTTACCTTTTAGTTTAAGATCAACTTTTTTATTCTTTACCATTTTATTTAGATAGAAGTTGTTCTTTTTTTATATAACTAAAAAAATATTGCAAATAAGAGTTACACACCAATTAATTTTTTAATGAGATTTAAATTACATGTATATAAGTTCAACTAGTAGATAATAATTTATAATTCGTTTGATAAAAACAAATCGATAAATCAAAATTAACATATATAAAATTACCATGTCTTCTTAAAAGAGTATGTATTAATTATAACACAATAGTAATAAACATATGTTTCTTCTCGATCGTCATAAAGCACGGCTATATATAAAATTGCTATTTGATAAATTAAGGGTTAATTTCATATACTCTTATTAAACATTAAAATACTTTATTTATCCAGCTTAACTTATAAATATCATATATACCCTTCTTAAGCTTTCATAATATCTTATTTGTCCAGCTTAACTTATAA
>JAUEJL010140108.1:0-10825 GCA_032274825.1 Drosophyllum lusitanicum | reverse complement strand
TCTGTTTACTTTGTAGAACAAGAATTATATATAGTTATACACTAAAAAAGATTGAACAAGAAGAATTATATACGTTAGTTTTTATGCTTTTGTTTAACTTAGTTTCTTTTTGTGGTGGTAATGAGTTTATATTTACTACTAAAAATAAATCATCAAAAGCATTAAATAAATCAAAGTTAGTATTTTTTGTTATACCCGATACCCGTTATAACCGAACCGTACCCGCATCTACCCATAACCGATACCTGAATATTAAATGCGGTTCGATTAGTGGTTAATATCATATAATTAAAATAACCGAATTACCCGACCCGAATTAACCAATAATCGAAAAAAATAACCGAATGAAACCCTAAAGTGTACCACGTGGCCATCATTTCCTCCCTAACAGGTCCTCTAAGAACGGGTTTGGTCAAATTAGTTAATGTCAATAAAATTGTTTTTTAGATTTTTTTTTTTTTTAGTTTTTAGTATAATACTTTAGAAGTTTTAAGTATTTAAGAAAATTTTGGTTGATTTTTTGGCACAGCTGGAAAGCTAAAAACATTGCTATGGGAGAGGTTTATTTGAGAACCGCGAGAACCATTTATAACCACTATTAATGCCCATTAAATGACTCATCAAAGAGTTATTTTGGTCATTTATATATTTACCCAACCGTAAATTGCGCCAAGTGGATGAGTGATTATCTAATGAGACCTGATTTTCCTAAAACACCCCTATTAATAAACCCATTAATTTAGCATTATAGCAATTGATTTTATATGATCAAGGACAAAGATTGGTTCTAGCGTATCTCGCACCACGTAAAAAACGAAATCCAAATAAATAATAGAAAACGAGAAAATCAAGATTTAATATGAAAAAACTTTATGGGAAAGAACCACGGATATAATCAGTGATATCACTATATGAAAAGGTTACAAAAAAGCAGATAATTAAAACATAACATAAACATACAAATAACAAAAAAAAAACTTACATGAAAAATTACCCTAAATATCACGGCAAAAAGAAACTCTCAATTTGTGTTCTGCTACCTCTGCCGTAGCCACCAAATTTTGTGTGTATATATTAATTAAAACTAGTATTGTATGCACGTAATGCTGAGGCAAAAAATATTTTTTGTTTAGTTACATGCCGTTTTAAAAAATGTAATAATATGTTATTTGCGCTATTTAATGTCAGAAAAAGTTTTTTTAGCAATATGTCCGTTTTTTACAAATTTCTTTTATTTGCATCAACTATTTTATTAATTTTAAAAGACATTAAAATAAGGAATAAGGAGATTAAGTTTATAAGATTTTGAAAATAGTGATAATATTGGTGGATAATTGTGTTTGTATGATAGTATATTTTGAATGAATAAAAAGTTAAAGTAAATTAGAAGAGAAAGTCGAATAGTTAAAAATTGAGTGAATACGATTAATTAAAATAGAATAAAAAGTCAAGATGTTGTTTTGATTGAATTTTAAGAACTTTTAAAATTAAGAAGGAAAGAGAATGTTAACCATAGTATTAATAAGGAATTTAAACGCCGGAGAACAAGTAAATGGACCAAACGTCCGATTCAAATTCCACTGACCTCCAACAATCTTATTTCGAGACAAATTTATTGTTGATAAATATTTATGGAATTTCTTATCATAAAGATTCTCATATGCTAACAATTCATTAAAAATTAGAGTGTCATATTAACTTAGCTTGAGTAAAGGATAAACTTCGTTGTTGGAATACTATCTGTTAGAGCATACGATATACCTTCAGCATGCCTTTGGCATGCCGAGATGAAAGTTGCGGTACCAAAAGAAACACCACCCCTCATGGGGAAGTACCGAGAAAAACAAAAACCATCGGCATTTCATTGCCGAAGAGAGAGGACAGAGACATGAGAGAGAAAGAGAAAATAGGAAAGAAGGAAGAGTAGAGAGGGGAAAGAGTTTTTTTTTTAAATAAAAAATATTTAAAGCATATGAAGCGTGAGTAGTACTGGGGTTTAAATATGCTTGAAACATGAACTAGGTTATGCTGATGTGACGCCAAGCATGGGATGCCCAAACCTTGGTACATCCCATGCTGTTATGGTAGTGCCAAGAAAATGATACAAATTTGCAGACTTAGTATTAGCTTTCATCTCAATCAAATCATCTTTTGAAATCTTTAAAACTCCTCCTTCACCATAGTAAATATACCCTTTAAGATCAAGAGTACTTAAAGAAATAAAATTTCTTTTTAAACTTGGAACATGTTAAACATCTTAAAAAGTTCTAATAACGTCATCATACATCTTGATCT
The DNA here is from genome assembly GCA_032274825.1 of Drosophyllum lusitanicum. Classification (NCBI taxonomy): domain Eukaryota; kingdom Viridiplantae; phylum Streptophyta; class Magnoliopsida; order Caryophyllales; family Drosophyllaceae; genus Drosophyllum; species Drosophyllum lusitanicum. The sequence continues at coordinate 8,530 of JAUEJL010140108.1, read as the reverse complement.
AGATTGAACCAATTCCAACAATTTTATATGGTGAAATATCTCTCATCAACATGGAGCCTTCTTTTAAAACATTTTCTAAAATATTATATAATTTGATAAATTGAGATGAATATGAGAGAGAACCTTACGATCTTTTCTTTCTTTCTCCTCATTTGACCAAGGCGCAAGCATCTTTTCAAGACGTAATAGCAATAATCAAAATCCATTTGAGCCAATATCTCTCGCATCTTCACTTGACAAAAAAATTGTATCTCGATCCAACAACGAAAAAATCAGATTTCAAAGTAGTCATGTCAATATATAACCCTAGTAAACTGAAAAAAGGGTAATTGGAAAACAACCAGCTATGATACCACTTGTTGTAAAATAAATATATGACGGACCATATAGAAAACGAAATACGGATAAATAATAGAAAACGAGAACACAAAAAATTTAACGTAGAAAAACCCTTGAGGGGAAAACTACGGACACAATCGATGATATCACTATATGAGAAAAATATAAGAAGGTTATAACAACACAGATAATCAAAACATACACTAAACCTACGAATAACAAAGAAAAGCTTACAAGAAAAATTGCTTTAAATCTCACGGCAAAAAAATCTCTCAATTTATGTTATGCTCCCTCTGCCATAGCCCCTAAAGTATTTGTGTAAATGCGTCAAAAGCCCAAATATAATTTGGCACATATTCAACAAACGGTTCTCAACTAAACATCCACCTATTTCTATTTTAACAGGTTTTTGTTCATGCTAAAACTGCTCAAATATATATGTTTTTTTAGGTATGTGTACACATTTAAAAACGTGTAAAATTAATACTTGGTTTTTACGTTAAGATATTAAAAAAAACAAAGTTCTTGAAATTCTTCACACTTTTAAGTACGGAGATATTTGAATAATATTTTACACTAATAAAGTATGAAGATGTTGAGGTAATTTTCATGCTTCAAGATATTAAAGTAATTTTTCAAGCTTCCATATGTAAAGATAATGAGGTACGTAATTCGTATTTCTTGAAACCTCTTGCTCTTGAATGACGGAAACATGCAAGAAAGTAAATCTCAGCCGTTGATTTCATCAAAATCGACCAATAAAATGGTCGAGAAATTGTATGGTTTTTGAAAACAATAAATAAAGGTTGAAATTAAGAAAGATTATGAAGTTTTAATCATGGGGTTTTGAAGGAAACCACAGAAAGCATGTTCACGAAGGAATTACAGTGGAAAGTTCATCAAGATTTTGGTTGAAATTGGGCCTTTCTTGTAGCAAATCGTTGTAAGCATGCATGTTTACAAAGGGATCGAGTTACTGCTAAAGGAAGGGAGAAAACCTGCCTGCCTGCTTATTGGGCTGGCGGTTGGGCCAACGGTCTATGGGCCTCCCTTGCTTGCCGATTGCTGATGTTTAACGATTCTAATTTAAGTGTAAGGGCCCATTATTAGTTTAAAAAAAGTTTTTAAGATTTAATAAAGTGTTCAATATTTGTAAGTGCAATAACTATTAACTAACCATATTTAGATTTTCATATGAAACGTATACAAATTTTATTTTAGGATCATATTTTAGTCAGTAAAATAAAGTAAGGCTATTTAGACTTGTAGACTTTATTAATTTAATAAAAATATTCTTACAATGAACATTAATGTTGATTATGAATATTTTATGTTAAAAAAAGTGTTATTCGTCGAATTCAAAATAAATTGATTAATTAAGCGTGAAAATGATTAGCCTGATATGGTCGATTGTGAATTTATAGATTTATTTTTAGAATATATTCCAGAGATTTTACTGAAATTAGTTAATATATAGTATCTATCTACGTATGATTGAAGTTAAATCGCATACTTATCAATAAAAAACCGAGATTTTCATGTGAGTACATCTAACTTTATAGATACCAATGCATGATTGAACTTCGTTAATGCTAACTGATCGATTGTATTATGAGAGTATGATACGCAATTAATGCTACCGTAAGTTAAATCAGAAATAAAATGTTACCGATGATTTAGTACCAAGGTAGAATCATATCCGTATGTAATTAAAGGGATCGATCGAGATGATTTTCCATGAAAAAATTGCTTATCCAAAAAATAAGATACAATATCTTTAAAGCTAATGTATAAGTTAGTAAAATATTCATTTTCTATTGATGGATCAATTTTATCCCGAGGATGCACTAGTTGTAAGAGAAACTAGTAAGTGAAACCAGTAAAGTTGATAAACTAACATGAATGTTATGTATTAAGTATGTAAAGTAGTGATGTCAATCAAAACATTTAAATAATATAGTGTTTGGGATTACGTTTCGAAATTGATTATATGATTATTGTGAATTGAAATCTAAAATAATTAATTTACAGAGTTTGGGTTGCATTCTTAAAAATCAGTCATCTGCATTTTGGAGGCTACAAAACACAGTTTTGAGAATCTAATTTTGAGCTAATTTTTCAAGCTGATTATCTGATTATTGTCATTCTACCATTTGAAAATCAATAAATTTACTTTGTTAAACACAGCAAAAACTAGTTATTGCAATATAAAGCAGCATAATTAAATTCAAACACTATTTTTGTAGCACGCTCTATTACAGCTGATTATCTTATTCTGATAAGTAAAAACGCGCAATCTATTTTTAAATTGGAATACCAAACACCCCCAAAATGTTACAAACAATACAGTATTCTACAAATGTTTTAATGAACGTGCAATAAAGGGTTTGTGAATGTTATAAAATGAATGTGCTTTGGATTTCAACAAACATATTTTTACTAAAATTTAGGGTTTCAATTTATAAAGCAACAAGCTTTCGGTTATTAGTTAAGACAGAATAATAAGTAGCAAAAGGATTTTAATGATCATAATAATATCACTACAAAAAACATGTTGATTATTCACACTTTTTTAGTAATATTAATACGCTCAAAACTGTGAATGATTACAGTGAAGTGTAAAAAATTGGGTGTTATAAATTTTTATCAAATCTTTATATTTGAAAATATGAAAACTATAGTAAAAAGGACAAATTGCATGAAAACATAATGAATTTTTTTCTTAGTTACCATTATATACAACCGACTTTATTTTTTTAAAACATTAATCAACTTTTATCATTTTCTCATTGTATGCAAGTTGTTCTGTACTATAAAAATTATGACAAAGTTCATTGTATACAATTATAACTAAATATCAGACACAGAAAAAAGTTATTTGCATACAATGAGAAGATTATGGAAGTTGATTTATTGTTTTTAAGAATTTATAATTAGTTGTATGCAATTGTAACTAAGAAAATGTTTATTGTATTTTCATGGAATTTTCTCTATTAAAAATCACATCTATTAGTGTTGAGAAATTATCTAAATCTTCACTTTCTAAATGTTGAAAGTTTGAAAATAATTTTAAAGTTACAATAGTCCATTTTTTAAGTGTGAACTTCTCTGATTCTTTATTTATTACTATATTTAAAAAATTAAAATTGTGGTCTTTTAAAATTAAATATACACATAGATATAAAGGTTTTTTCTTTTTTTTTTTTAACAATTTCTATTCTTGACTTAGGTTGTGTAAAGATGCCTTGAATGTCATGGCATGATTGAACTCTTTAAGGCATGTGAATCAACAAAGGACTTTTATATACCTATTGACATAATCTGTCAAAAAAGTCCAAACACAGAGGAAAATAAGGGGGACATATGAATTGATTGAAATTGTCTATCCATAGCATACTTCGAGTCGAAGGATTGATAGAAGTTATGAACTATGATATACATGGTATTGTTCAATAAATTAGTCTCCCTCGGGTCGACTCAGCCCCTCGAGTCCTAGTCTCTAGGCCTTTAACCAATAAGTTTTCACATTATAATAAATGAATGTATAAGGTCATTTCAATACAAATAGTTGTCTTCATCCATGAGAACAGTGTTATGACTAGAGTGGGACAGCCGAAAAGAATGAAGCAAGTTGGGCTGATAAGTGTTATGACTCGATTGAATATTGTCTTTCCATAGCATACTTCGAGTCGAAGGATAGAAGTTATGAACTATGATATACATGGTGTTGTTCAATAAATATAACCAATAAGTTTTCACATGATAAGAAATGACTGTATAAGGTCATTTTAATACAGATAGTTTTCTTCATCCATGAGAACAGTGTTATGACTGGAGTTGGACAGCTGTAGAGAATGAAGCAAGTTTGGCCATTTGCAAGAAAACAAAATTTTAGAAGATATTGTAGATATGTAGATAAAAAAAACAAAATTATGTCGGCGAATGACTACAAAATGATATGGATTTTGATTAGAATTCCTGAGCTATCATAAAACTGCATGAGGTGAGATACAAGAAACCATCGCTATGACTGTAAAATCCTAATTTTCGAACATTTTTCAAAGTGAAATGAAGTTGAGATTTGACTATACAAATAGATCACACATCCTCTGGGTGTATTTTACAAAACATTATATTATAGTTTTGTTTATACAAAAATTCCACGTTTTGTATAACCCCTTTGGTTTATGTATATCCCAACAAGCCAAGTCCTTTTTGGTTTTTGTACCCATATAAAGATTTCAACATTAGGTAAACATAAAGCTTTGTGAGCACATTCACATGTGCTTAAAATACAATATAGTATGCTAAATTTTCATTTCGGTACTAGAATACTATCGTATCGTTCAGAACATTAATACGGCCTCTACTTTGCCTCATATGTTTTCTTAAGTACACATTATTAATAAGATCTTTGACTTTTTGTAAGATTTATTAGTGTTACATCTTCTTAACCATGGTATAATAATATTTAATAATTCTATTCGAATTTCCGGGTTAGGGTTTAATGTACATCCATTTTTCGAAAAAAATTATAACAATTTCATCGTATTAATTTAACTAACCTTTTATTACCCGTATTTTGGAAAAAAATTACATATATAATTCATATTTGACTCCCAATGTCAGATTTACTAGTACAACAAAAGAATATATGTGTTTTAAAACTCCCAAGATGCGACTAGTCTTGATAGTTAGGTTTGGTTTCGTGTCACATCAAGAATTGTCATCCTTAGAGCATCCACAATGGTTGTTGAATTGGAGTTTTATGAAGGTGATATGAAACATGGGAGAAATTGGATGAACTATTGTTAACCTTAGATCAGATTTAAATATATATTTAATAAAAAATCTAATTTCTATATACTTATTTGATAATTTATAAATTTATTTAAATAAACTTTTTGAAGTTAATAAAATGTTGAGTTAATTACAAAAATGGTCCCTGTGGTTGTCATTGATTTTCACTTTTAGTCCTTTAACTTTAAAAATTACAAAAAATAGTCACTGTGGTTGTCATTTTGTTTCACTTTTGGTCCTTTAAGCTAACTGGTGTTAACTTTGACCGTTAGTCAAAGGGCATTTTGGTCAATTTCCTTATTATCCTTGTTTTCAAACATATATCACCAGTTACAACTATCTCCAAACAACCATTTCCTTACCTTATTACCAAACACCCATTTTCCATTTCTCTTTACTTTTAAACCTACTTTCTATCTAAAACCTTCATTACTTTTTCATCTCTCTCTCTTTTTCTATCTCTAGATGATCATCATCAGTACATCACCACCCCTTTCACCTCCTTCCACCACTGACGTCTCCTCGTTAAACCAACCACCGCCATCTCACTCTGTCACTCATTTCGATTTACACCGGTCACCACCACCACACGACGACCACCACTCCGTTCTCTTTTTAAGAGCGCCGGCCACCACCACCGTGCTTCAATACTTGACCATAAATCACCATTTCTAACAACGTGAGCTATTGTCTGCGACATGAGATATGAAGCAACTGTTTTGAGATCTGAAGCCTTAACTGAGCTCTGAAGTATTGTTCTGAGATCTGAAGCAACCGATCTGAAATAGAGCACGCCGACGAGGTGGATCTTGAACCCAACAAGATGGAGCTTGAACCCAACGTCGATCTGAAATAGAGCACACCAATCTAAAATAGATCATGCCGATCTGAAATAGATCTGAAGCAACGGTGATTTTCTGAAGCTTGAAGAGACGATGTTTTATGGTTTTTTTCTTTCTGATTGGTACAAGAATCCTGTTTAAATTTGTGTATGCTACCTAATTTTTTTGGCATCCTAGGTTTGAAGTCATAACCTATTGCTGGGCTTTTGAGATTTGTTTTCATAATCTATTGTTTTCTCCTCTATAATCAAAACATCTGTAAATAAATATAATTGCAATTCATCTGTAAATTCTTTTTTGTTGTTGTCAAGAATAGATATATACAAAGCTATTTGGTAATTAAGTTATTACATTATTTATTGTTTTCTTTGTTCATAATATGCATTTTATTTGCGTGTGTACTGTGTATTGAGTGTGATGAATCCCAGATTTTTGTTTCTCTATGTGTATGTTTTATCGTTTTGTTCTATCAAGATCCAATATGTGTATGTGTTTTGTGTTGTAAATCAAGATCCAAGTGTGTGTATTTGATTGTGTTTGAATCCAAATTAGGGTTTTTTGAAATTTGAAGATGTTTTTTTTATGAACACCATTAAGTACAATATAAAATCAAGAACACTAAAGAATAATACCAAGAATATTATTAAATTTAAAAATATTTTTTTAAAACTAATCAGTAATTAATATGTATAAAAATATTAGTTAACATTATTAATATTTTATTAATTATTAGTTAATTTTGATAATTGGTTAATTAATCATTAATCTTAAGAAAAAGGGTAGAAAGGCATAGATCTTGTTTGGTAACAAGAATAAAAAGGAAATTGACCAAAATGCCCTTTGACTAACGGTCAAAGTTAACATCAGTTAGCTTAAAGGACCAAAAGTGAAACAAAATGACAACCACAGTGACTATTTTCGTAATTTTGAAGTTAAAGGACTAAAAGTGAAAATCAGTGACAACCACAGGGACCAATTTTGTAATTAACTCTAAAATTTTATATGCATCTCAACACTATATCGGAGGAGGGATCAGGGATTTGGATAAACAATAGTAATGAGATCAAAATAAAATATACTTTGTAGTTATCGTAGTTTTTAGTCCTTTAATTAGTGTATTTTATTTTACAAAAATAAAATAAAATAAAATATATTTTATTTTCTAGGTTTCATGCTTTTTAATTAATGTATTTTAGTCTCATACTTATTATTTAATGTAATTTTACTTTCGTATATTTAATTAATGTGGTAAAATTTTTGTAGTTTTTAAAATATTTTTGTAAAATTATATATATATATATAAAATATTATATATATGTGTGTGTGAATCCATTAAACTTTGTAGAGTTCGATATGATAATGACATTACGGTCTATTAAACTCTTGTATAGTTGTATAAAGGGTTTATTTCACACAATAGTAATTAAGTTTAAAAACTGTTATACCAAGTTCACTCATGAGTTATTTCACAATATGAAATAAAGGAAAGAGTGACCTTGGTGAAACAGTTTTTAAACTTGGTTACTATTCTATTGTGGAAGTTCTTGCTCCTTAGAGGTCTATAGTTATCCATTATTACAATCAATAGACCTTGCTAAAATAAAAAATATATATATAAAACAAAAAATAAAATATGCTCGTTATCATATCATAAACACAACCACGAGCTCTCGTGTATAATGAGCTCGTTAAACACGCTATGCACGAAGAAGATGAGCTCGTTGTTATTTGCTCTCTCACGAGCCTACTCCTTTCGCTCTAATAACTTGTAGTGGAAGTCCTTAATTACTCCTTAATTAGAGGCCTATAGTTATCCATCATTACAATCAATAGACCTTGCTAAAATAAAAAATATATAAAACAAAAAATAAAATATGCTCGTTATCATATCATAAACACAACCACGAGCTCGTAAAACACGCTATGCACGAAGAAGATGAACTCATTGTTAGCTCTATCACGAGCTTACTCCTTTCGCTCTAATAACCTGTATTAAACTAGGGAAGTCCTTACTCCTTAGAGGCCTATAGTTATCCATTGTTACAATCAATAGACATTACCAAAATAAAAAAAAAATCAAAAACAAAAAATAAAATATGCTTTTTATCTTATCATAAACACAACCACGAGGTCATGTATAATGAGCTCGTAACACACGCTATGCACGAAGAAGATGAGCTCGTGTTCGCTCTAATAACATGTTACGGTGTATAACATATTTATATATAGACAATATATTTTAATACAACTAACAATGCCTTCAGATTGTGTTTTTTGAACAACAACAAAAAAAACAATATTACATCTCTTTAATTAACAAAGTTTTCCTATACAAGACATACAGTTTACATAAATTTCATTGTCTATATTAGTTGCACGTATTCATCTATCTTCATATATACTTTATTTAATTTTATGAGTCTAATGTATGTTTTCCGTAAACAATTAACATATATATATATAAGAGATAATATATCACGTAGCGTTCTTCAATTCTCGTGTAATATATATATATATATATATATATATATATATATATATATATAAAA
>JAUEJL010140097.1:0-10825 GCA_032274825.1 Drosophyllum lusitanicum | reverse complement strand
CCACTGCCCCCCGCCCCCCCCCCTCTCTCTCACTCTCCACTCCATATGCTCTTTTCGGTTAATATACGCGTAAGGATTTGAGAACATACAATGAGGGTGCAACTTAAAATTACCATTTTATTTCGATAATTTATGAGTAATTAATATATAAGTATAGTACCTTTAAGGAAATCAGAACTACATGGTTGTTTAGGTTAACTTAATTTTTGAGGTTTACGTTTCTTACATTAACTGCTCTCTACCGAAGCTAGAAACCAAAAACTGGGCTTTTGTTTGGACAAAGATGTTTGACATTGTAAATAGAGCTGAAAAACGTATAATAATAAAAGAGAAAAAGAGAATTAACAAAATATTTCATTCGGGATATTTGAGTTAACCTCATCCATTTGGAACAAAAATACGATTGTGACTTATTTACTCGCAGATTCGACCAAAACTCGTGATTTCACCACCAAAATTGTAAGATACATAACCTCATCCATTTGGAAAAAAAATAAAGACTTGGGTAACATATCTTTAGATACTACCATCATAATCTCTAAAATCCTTAACATTCTAGCCATAAGAGGTCTTGTAGTAGCTAGTCATGGCTAGTCATCTCCATGACACAACTATGATACCTATGTCATGGAAGACTACCCTTCCTCTTGTCATGGTGACAACAAGTGTGGTCCTCCTCTCTTTCTTTTGTGTCTTGCAAGTAAAAATAAAGAGACGTGAGTCCCAAACTTCAGTATTATTGAGTGTAATAAGGTGTTTCGGTCACAAGTCATTTATCCTAATGTGACGGAGTGTAATGTAGTCATGAAAACAGGTGTACGTTGTAATAAATTCGCATGCATATCCTTTAGTCAAACATTTATTTTCTAAAATTCCCTGGAATGAGCACAGATTTCTACTATTGACTTCACCTCAACTATAAGAATATCAAGTGAACAATGTCTGCCATTATCATCAAGAAAACCTTCAAATCAAATACAATATTTAGGCTTGCGTTCAATCTCTACTAAAATAATAGTAAAAACTCATTTGTGATCAATTCTGGAATTAGAGAATGAAGAAATCTTCTGCCACTTGAGTCATTGATATATATTGTATGAATATTGTTAGAATTAACATAAAATATATTATTTATTTAGCTGTATTTATAATTCTTTCTTGAAAGTCAAAACTGAATATTGGTGAACATCCAAGTTGGAAAGGCATCATACCACTTTACCAGATACATACATCAGGTCATCAGGATCAGCAAGTATTGATGCTGGTTCATTCTCAAAGAGTAAATTAAATAGTCAATTGGTTTTGGGACTTTAATTTCAAGAAAGTTTAAATTCTAAAGATATTGAGCTTAAATCAATTCCAGAACTTTGATCTCCTGCTTCGATGCTGCTGGTCGAAACCACTAAGTAAAATCAGAAGCTTTTTTAGCTTAAAACAGAAGGGAAAATGGAAGTAAGATATCAGAAACAGAATATGTCAATGGGAACATTTCCATAAAAAGAATTCTATGCAAGTCTGCAATTTCAGGATGGATGAAGGAAACCGATCGATGTAAATGATCTGGTCAACATAGAGAGATGAACCGCGAACTCAAGTGAAGACCATCAGCAACTCGGATGGAATATGAGACTTATGTATAAATTCATGAACTAAAACTAAAAGAAGATGGCACCATCCATGGCTTCAAATCCAGGAGAAAGGTTTTGAAAGGAGGGGGGGGGGGCTGAGATCGCTTTTTTTTTAATGCATTATCTTATTATTGCTTTTCTAAATCATTGATAATCGGTCTTAAGCATTCGAATGGAGACAATCAAATTCTAATTAATCAGAAGATCTCTTAGATGTACGCACCTTTTGGAATTAAACTCGAGAAAAACTAGAAAATATGAAACAATGAGCTCAAATCAATGCTAAAACTTCGAACTCGCTCGCAATGATGGTTGAAACATTTAGGAAACAGGAATCATAAGCTTGTTTGGCTTAAAAGACGAGGGAAATGGAAGCGAGGGATATAAGAAACAGAATACGTCAATAACTTGTTGGGAATTTTAAAATGTTTCAAACACGTGGCCGGTTTAAAGATAAATTTGCAGAAAAGTAAACTCTTTGGCATTGTAGTGGAAAAGAAGGTAGTAGTAGAGTGGGTGGGGGTGATTGGTTGCGGTTGCGAGGAGCTACAACTAACGTACTTGGGTCTACTGGTTGGAGCAAATACGGGTAGGGTGGATACTTGGACTTCATCACTTCGGTTTGCAAAAAGATGGAAGAAAAAATGTCAAAACTGGAAGGCAAAGTTGATATCACTAACACTCATTATATCCGTTCTTAATAGCTTACCTTTGTACTAATTTTCACAATTCGGGTCCCTAAAACGGTACTTGGTCTCCTAGAGAGAGCGAGGTGTGACTTCTTTGGGGGAGGGGGTTGGGTGGTAACCAGAAAATTCATTGGGTGGGTTGGGAAAAAGAACAAACAGGATTCGATCTAGGAGTCTAAACATTGGTACTCTAAAAGGGGGCGAATTTGGGTCTTCTAGAGAAGATAAGTGGTTTGGGAATTTAGATTGAAAGAAAGATTTGAGAGATTATAAAGACTACAGTCAAATTTAGACATGACAGTAAAAGAGAAGAGAAGCTTTATAAACTGAATGTAGGGTTGGATGTGGAGGCCACGGGGAAGAGAAGGAGAACTCGAGGACTTAGTATCGCTATTGGGAAATGTGTCTCCATCGAATCAAGTGCAAGACAAAGGAAGGTGGTGGCTAAACGAAGACAACACCTATATGGTTAAATACGTATGGCAATTGATAGACGAGAAGGTCTTGGGTTTAGAAGTGGAAATCGAAGAAACGACTTGGTGTAAGTTGCTACCCAAGAAGATTGTCGTGTTCATTTGGAAGACTACAGGTGAGGTTAGTCCTCAATGAGTTGGGCATAAGCCTCGATTCAACACTGTGCCCGCGGTGTCAAGACGCGATTGAGACAGTTAATCATACATTAGTAAATTGCAGGGAGGTGAACGGAGTTGGGAAAGTTTATTCTCGTGGTGGGGAGCAGGAGAGTTCGAGATGTATTCAGTGGAGGGGCTGCTTCGGGACTGCTCAGAACGATGGCGCTCGGCTGAGGCAAAAGAAAAGTGGAAGGCAAATGTGTGGGCGATGATTTACTCAATCTGGAAGAGTAGGAACGATACAGTCTTCGACAAGAACAAGAGAATACAAAGAGACCTGGTGCTTGATATCGAGTGTTAAGTCTTCAACTGGATAAAAAATAGAGGAAATAGCAATCTGCTAGTATGGTCACAATGAGTTCTAAACCCAAGTGGAGAAGTGTAGTTTGGTGTACTACAGGCTTGGGGTTGTATGGTCTCCCTTGGTTGATTTTTCCCTCACAAATCAATGGGAGGATTGCTTGTTGTAATTTTTTCTTGGTAATAAAATTTGCGTTCCACAAAAAAAACAGAATACGTCAATCGGAACATTTCCTTCGAAGGAACGCTGAAACGCTGCAAATTGACAAATACAGTTCCAAGATGAACTTAAAGCAATTAGGATCAAATTCAGTTCAAAGATTTTAAAAAAATGTTCCAAGATGAACTGACATTCACAAATACTAGCAAAACTGCAATCCAATTGAGCTGGTTCTTCGTTCCAGAACTTCAATTGATTTCTAACTCCAAAAATAATGAAAATGTCTCAAATTATAGGAAATGGAAAATCAGCCAGCTCAAGAGAAAAAAGGGATTCAAACTCATGAGAATTCAGAAGCAAATAGAATAGGAATAAAATCAAAAAGAAAAAGAAAAAGTTGTGATCACAGTGGGATTCGAACCCACGACCTTTAGATTCGGAATCTAACGCGATATCCACTTCGCTATGCGACCATTAGTAACAAGAGATGCAGGGAAAAATTCAAGTTCGACCTACTACGAACTAAACACAGATAAAAACAAAATCAACTTCAAACACAAAGGGATATTGAAAATCACGAATCAAGAACTGGATTAAAAACGCTAATTTAGGTTTCATAAGTATTAGATCTGTATCTTTCTTATTAACTGCAAACTCAAATAAGCATCGCAGATCACGGGAACAAAAACCGGATCAAAACACGTCGAATTAGCGCTTAATAACAACCAGATCTCAAATCGATCAAGAACAAGCAATCTTTATCGAAGTAAGATTAGATAAAGAAATCACATACCAGGGAGGTTGGATCTGCTGCTCAAAGGTATCAAAAGATCAAAAGAAGAGAAACCGATGAATTGAAGACGTTTTACGCGTAAGTGCACAATAATTTTGGCGAATTAGTATAATTTTATATTTGTCATCCTATGCTGGAGGCTTTTTTTAGGAAAAGAAAGAAAATAATTTGAAAGGAACGAAAATGGAAAGTTTAGGGAGAGTTTAGCACTTTAGCCTTTGTGTTGATTTTAAATTATCTTTTTAAAATTGGGATTAGATAGAACGAAATGATTTTCTTTCCGTCTTCTTCTCTTATTAGACTCGAGAATAGAGCACTAAAGTGTTCTCTTGGTTATATTTTTAATTGAACCACACCATCCTAATTCACATCTTATGTCCACAAATGACTTGAACCATCAAGAAAGGGAACACCATCTTCGTAAGGCCATCTGTATGGCACCCAAAATTCTCTTTCTTACCCTGATGTCATATCAGCGTCACATTACTTTTTTTTTCTTTCTATCTTACCCAATTACCTAGTATACTCTACCTTAAAAAATTACAAGGAACTAACTTGGACAAAATAAAAATATATACCAATTTAAAAACCTTAAGGCCTAGTTTTTATCTTTTATTAAAATAGCTCAACTAAAAAATAATCTTATTCAAAAGAATAACCCAACCAAAACTTCAACTTGTACTAATAGGTATGAAAAAGGGAAAAAAAACATACCTAATTCGTCATCGAAAAATAACTCAACTAAAAAAGGTTTTTATACAAACAAACACATTTAAATCATCAAGGTACAAGACCTTGTAAGGTGTAGTGAGAAATTTAATGTAACTAGGAATATATGTTTAAATTTTATATGAACGACCTAACCGTCCCAATCCAAGTATAATTGACTATTTAATCTGGTAGACTTGACTTAATTAGGAAACCATGTGGTTTTCTATTCTAGATTTGTCACTAAATATGGTGTTCAACGTAGTTTTCTATTCTAGATTCGCCATTGGATATTGTGTTCAACATAATAAATCAAACGGGTTGTGTTGACCCGTTTTTCGGTAAGATACAACCGTACATGATTTATATAATGTTCTCCAACCTTCACGGTTTGATTTGCTTTTTTTCTTTTTCTTTTTTAAAAGACAATCAAGAAACCACCTTACCATTACTGAAACAAAGGGGTACAAACTACAAACCATAGTAGAACAAAAGAAAAAGAAAATAGAAATCAATCGCTACTCAAAAGACAAATCCATACATCAACACTAGCAAGATCAAAAGTTCAAAACCATCAGACAGCGAAAAACCAAAGCAGCCTAGCCCTTCTCGATAAGCAACCAGCAGCATGAAACGAATTTGCCACGAAATGCTTAAGCAGCTACTTAAGACCGAGGATTAGACAACTAATTCTGCCGGTTTAACACACCAGAGTTGGATCTAAACTTGATCACCATTCAAAGCAAGCATTTCATTTGGAACCCAAAAAACAGATCAGTTAATTTCCTTATTTCATTGTTAAAAACTAATATAATTTCTATGGTTATATATGCAAGTCCCATTAGGTAACATATGTTATAAGTTGAAGTAATGCTTCAAAATATGTGATTCCCTGTGCTCTGAATTAAATTGGCTTTACATACTTGTGCTTAAGATTTAAAAGACCATATAAAGTCCTTTGTGCCCATGTACATCTTTATTGCCTGAATTGGCTAAGTAACCATTGATACAAAACAATGAAGGTAAAAACTTTATATAATAAATAAATATCCAAAAACAACTGTATTGTCGATCAAATGTTAACTCTATGCCCCGGCCATTCTCGACTTCTAGACCGAAAAATTAAAATAAAAATAAAAAGAATAATAATTTTTAAAAAAAAAAAGAAAAGAAAAGGTAAACCTCCCTTTACTACTTTGTTTACACACCTTCTGGTGCACCTTGTTGGTGCAAACTTCCCAGTACATGTTTTGAGTTATACATCTGCACACTTTGTGGGTGCGAACCCAAGCCTCGACTTCTTTGTGTCGTACATGATATGGAAATTTTGTTGTTGATAATTACCGATTATCGATAATGCAGAACGAGGCGTCCCCAAAACCGCCAAACACACAATCTCTTCGGGTTCAAGCTTGATGAAGTAGTTCTCAACAGGGAAGTTCCACACCGCACCATCGTTGAACAAGATCCCAAACGACGGCAAATGGTTTTTGTAATCCGAGATTCCCGACACATTGTAACAAGGTTCGAGAATCGGGAAATCATTAACCAAAGGGAATCTTGTAACTTTCTCCATGAATGATTTCTTGATGATATTGTAAGCGGGATCCGCAAAGTAACTAAGAGTAGTACCAGAATCAATGATTGTTCCACCAAAACCATCTGCAGTTAAATCCCATGTATTTTCCGGTATGTCAAGTGTTTCTCCGGCGACGATCACCGACTTGATATGAACGTAATAGAAAACATCCACCGGTGATTCTTTGCCGCCGATCAACGAAGTGAAATTTAGTTCCGGGTGGGTTAAAAGCCCTTTATCTTCCCCAAAAATCAACTTACTACTAACGCTTGAATTACTATCTCGATCAACAAGACAATAAGAAAAAGATTGTCCGTACAACGATTGAAGCTGAGAAGCAAAAGATAACGGGCCACGGCCCAACCCGAGCAACCCGGCGGCGCCGTGAAACAGCCCACGGTTCCAATGGCCGCACCCGAACATAACATTCTCAACCTTAACCTCCTGGCGGCGCTGTTTTTGCCCGTCGATATTTGTCGTTAAGTTCACCGTGAAAGTCTCGGTGGCGAAATCGCCGGTGGTGTTGGAACTGTCGCCGTACCAGTAAAAGTAAGGACAAGATTGCGATTCGGATTTGGATTTGCAAGGTCGGGTCGGTTCGGGCGGTGAAACCAAGCTGCACCGGGAATCATGACAGGTAACATTCTGGTAAGACGAAGATTGAGTCGGGTCGTAATGGGGTCCGGTTTGTTCGAAGCAATCGTAACACGGTGTACATTGGATCCAATTTAAATCACTACCGGTATCGAGAATCAGAGAGAAGTGTTTAGGGGGCGTACCGAGAAAAACATCCATGAAATACTCGCCGGAACCTAGAGTTACCCCTGACTTTAGGGTACCCATAAGTTTTCCGGCATAAGCCTCCACCACCGCCGCCGGAGGTTCTGCTTTTAAGGATTTCAGTTTTCCGGTTTGACTTTTATCGGTCTTTCTTAGTCTTTGAACCGTGTTGCGAGTTTTCTTCTCAAGGATTCTTTTGTGAAGCGTTTGAATCCTTGAAGAATCGCTGACGGCGGAATCGAATAATGATTCCTTGGCGGCCATGGGTGTTTGACCCGATGATCGGTGTTTTAGGTTGAGTTTGACCGACGATTTTCCGACATCAAAATCACCACCAGCTGCTTCTTTTTCGTCTGAGGTTTCTGATTTCTCCGGCGAGGTGAAGTCGCAATCTGCAGAGGAAGACGATACGCCGTTAAAGGTCGGCATTTCGATTCCCGCGAGAAGCGAAGAAGCATTCTGATTGAGTTTCTGGAGATGATGATGTGCTCCGAAAACAGAACCCAGTAAGAAGAAGAATAAAAGAAACAGAAAAGTCTTGAACACCATTGATGACTGAAAATCGATTGTATTCTATTGAATGAATCAAACAGAAACAAAAAGAACCCTTTTATGGGATGTGAGTTTTTGTTTGATTGAAAGGGAATTTGATTTGGTTAGATTAAAGTTGTGGAAAAGAGGAATAATGAAGATCGAAGAAAGCAGCAGCCTGAAAATCAAGAAGGAAAGGATTGGTGGGTGTGATAACTCGCTCTTTGTCTTTGACCATTCTCAGAAAGAGTTGAACTTGAAAAGGTCAAAAAGCGTGTTGGAAGAACCCAACAAGCAGAGAATTTAATTATTTTTTTTACTATAAATACGACCATGATTATTTTTTTAATCATCTAACTCATCGTTACATTACATAGGGCATTATACATTCATACGGAACTAGTTAATAATTTAATCACGTCACATAAGTTGAAACATGATATCCATCGATTAGACTAGGAAATAAAAAAAGTATTATACTAATTTTAAAAAAAAATTACATATTACACGGATAGATTACAAAAATCAATTACACTAACTTAAAAAGGTTAGATTAAGAAATTAAATTAAATTAATCAAATAAAATAATTTAAATTTTATAATTATTAAAAACATTAGCTTAATTAAGAAATAAAACATAATACATCTATCAAATGTTGTTCGAATCTGTCAAATATAGCCACAAGATTGTTTTAAAAGGTTGATACGACTTCGTTACTTTGATGTATTAAAACCAAGTTTACCGTATTATGGCGTTTGGGCCTATGTCTAAACTATTTAAAGTAATTAAAAATCGTATTAATCTTGCAAATTGCTAGCACGTCATCCTTGCTTGTTGGTATAAAAAATTACCATTTTATCGCTGATTGACAAAATAAATTAATTGTCAGATTATTCAATGTTTTGAATCAAATAAAGAGTCTGTATAAAATTGACGTTACATCTGAGACGTTGTTTGTTAAATATTATGAATAACAATCTTAATGGTAAAAAACTAAAAATTACCATCTAATTTATTACAGAATAAAATATAATGTTTAATATTAGAGTTTGTGAAAAATAAGTATTATGGTAAATATTATGTGTGTAATTATTCAAATATGTTTTAAGTTGCAAATAAAATGCCTCTAAATTTAAATTTGATTCATTTAATTTATCATTTTGTTGAACAAAATTTATGGGCTTCTCATCATTTGGTTATACTTCAAAGTTTATTTTACCAAAATGTATTCAACTTATCACATTTTGTTATTGTGTATATCAAACTTTTAATGCGTTGCTATCGTATGTATTTTGATTACATAAAAATATAAAATTTTAGCATATATAATATAAAGTTTAATATACACAATAACGACAAATTAAATTTTTTTGCCCGAGAAACCAACAATATATTAAAGGGTAAATTGTATGAAAATGCAATGAACTTTGTCTTAGCTGTTATTGTATACAACCAACTTTAAATTTTTATAAATAATATAATTAACTTTCATAATCCTCTTATTATATGCAAACAACATTTTTATGTGTGTTGTTTAGTTACCATTGTATACAATAAACTTTATCATAACTTTTATAATATACAACAAGTTGCATACAATATGAGGAGTATGAAAGTTGGTTGTATTGTTTCTAAGAAAATAAAGTTGATTGTATATAACGGTAATTAAGACAAAGTTCATTGTATTATAATGCATTTTGCCCTATATTAAAACCTCAACTTAGCAGATATCAAGGATTCAAATGGTTGATTTATAAGTCTTTAATCAAACCACAAGGCAACACATCTTTTACATTTCTCTCGTTTTTCTAAACCACAAGTCAACATATTTCCATGCCTTTAAATTCTATACATATAGTAGAAATTTTTAAAATCTAATAAATATAATAATAAAACATAACACGTTAAATATATTTTTATAGATTAATAAAAATAATAATTTTATCAAACTTATATAACTAAAATAGTATTGGTAATAATAGCAATAATAATAACACTAATAAATCTATATATTTGTAATTTATCAAACCTGAAAAATAATATCAATTATTTTTTTAAAAATAAGTTGTTTTGTTGTTATAGAAAATATAAAGCTCAGAAAATCTTTGATAAATATAAATACACGTTGCAGATGAAATGCTCCTCAATTTCGAACTCTTTGAGGACTCTCCTTTTTGCTTAAGTTTATAAACAAAACTTGTAGTGTTGAGTGTTCACTCGAACTTCTCCTTTAATTAAAATTTTTTTTTTGGACCAGTTCTTTAACAATTGATATACTGTATAATTGAATACTTTTTCAAATGTAAAGTTGCTATTAAGCCTATTATGCTATTACAATAATACTAGATTAAATAACGATATGATACACGAGTTAGTTTAAAAAATGATAAGTATTAAATATTAATAAAAAAAGTATCAAATATTCATAAAACACGAAATAAATAAGAGTTTAAAAAAGGGTTTAGTTCACCAAAATGTATCCAAGTTGTCATGTTTTGTTATTGTATGTATTAGACTTAAAAATTTTCTCTTATGTGTATCAAACTTTTAATCTGTAGCTATTGTGTATATTAAACTTTCTATTGTATGTATTAAACTTGTAAGCTTTTTACATTTTTATGTAACCAAAATATATACAATAGCAACAAATTAAAATTTTGATACACACAATAGAAACTTTTAAAGTACGATACACACAATAGCAAAACGTGACAACTTTGATACATTTTAGTGAACTAAACCCTTTAAAAAAAGGTGACAAATGGCGTCAATACTCAAACCAGCGATGGAGGTGTCGACGCAAGAGGATAACAGACGTTATGTATTCCTTGTACAAGCTACCGATCATTATTGTTATAATTAGAAGCAATAAAATTAAGTATTTATTTGTTATAACTAAAAAAGAATTTAATCTGATTAAAAAATATTGGGTTTAGTTTCCGAAAGTGTATCGAAGTTGTCACTTTTTGCTATTGTATATACCCAACTTTCAAAACTACCATTTAGTATATCAAACTTCCTAAA
>JAUEJL010140086.1:0-10825 GCA_032274825.1 Drosophyllum lusitanicum | reverse complement strand
CTTCCAAACTTCAGCATCAATCAAGGTAACGGGCTGGCCTATTGGTTGTACGCTTGGGCCTAATGGGCTGATGCACAGAATGAGTTGGGCTTGGATCAGCACACTGGGCCTTATCTGGACTGCTATCTGGGCTGCTAATCGAGACACTGCTATCAATACCCGTCGGTTGAAGAACGACCTTGTCCTCAAGGTCGGGGGAAAACAAAACAGCCATGGAAGGAAAAAGAGTACGCAGCTCCTCCAATGATTCCCACGAAGACTCACCCGGGTCACACCCTTGCCAGGAAACCAAAACCTGTTGCTGTGCCTGACCATCGACATCCATAACACGAGAATTAAGGATGGCAGCCGGTGAAAGAACCGGTAAATCATCCTGAAGCAAGGATGGCAGAGGAACAGGAGATGTAGGCGGTCCACCATAGCAAGGCTTGAGAAGCGAAACATGAAAGACTGGATGTATTTTACTCCCGTCCGGCAACTGAAGGCGATAGGCAACCTCACCAATACGCTGGAGAATCTGAAAGGGACCAAAAAATTGTCGAGTGAGCTTGTTGGAAGCTCGGGCAGCCACACTCTTCTGACGATACACTCTTAGCTTAGCATAGACCCATTCCCCTACTTCAAATGCTTTATCCATACGGTGACGGTTGGCATATGTGGTCATACGCAGGTGAAGCTTCCAAAGTTTCTTTTAGTTGATCCAATAAGTCACGGTGGGCCACAAGAGTGTCATCGATGGATTGAACAGAGGAAGATCCTGAAAGATATGAAGGCAGGGCTGGAGGCGGACGACCATAAAGGGCCTGAAACGGTGGCATACCAATAGAACTGTGATAGGCAGTATTGTACCAAAATTCTGCTAGATATAAGTAACGGTGCCATAGACGGGGTTCATCACTAGCAAAACAACGGAGGTACCCTTCCAAACAACGATTAACAACCTCCGATTGACCATCGGTTTGAGGATGGTAAGCACTAGAATGGCGTAGGGTGGTACCTAATTGGGAGAAGAGCTCACGCCAAAACCGACTAAGAAATAGTGGATCACGATCTGAAACGATGGATTTAGGAAGGCCATGTAGCCTGTAAATTTGCTGCAAGAAGAGGGTGGCAAGGGTAACAGCAGTGTAGTTGGGAGGAAGAGCCAAAAAATGGGCACTTTTAGAGAGCCGGTCAACAACAACCCAAATAGTAGTTTTACCGTTAGAGGGTGGAAGCTAAGTGATGAAGTCCATGGCGATGTCATCCCAAACGTGAGTGGGGATTGGGAGAGGTTGAAGAAGACCATATGGTTTGTGAGTTTGAGCTTTCACCTGTTGGCACACATGACACTTTTTGATGAAGGCAGCAACTAAATTGTGCATGTGAGGCCAAAAGAATGAGGCTTTGAGTCGTTTCAATGTTGGTTGAAGCCCGGAGTGACCACCGAGCGGAGATGAATGGTATTCCTCCAGATGTTGGTGCTGGAGCTGTGACGCCTCTGGAACAACAAGGCGATTGTTGTAGAGAACCAGGCCATCACGAACACGATAATGAGGAAATTGATGCGGATGTGTGGCGATATCCTAGAGCAATTGAATACCAGTAAGATCGGTGGAATAGTATGTCCGAATTTTCTCCAACCATGAGAATACTGGAACTGTAAGAGCCAAATAATGAGAGTCGTTTTTACGGCTGAGTGCATCGGCGACCTTATTATCGCAACCAGGTTTATATAGTATCTCGAAATCGAACCCCAAGAGCTTCGCCGCCCATTTATGTTGGTCGGGCGTTTGGACGACCTAGGTAAACAAGTGGCGTAAACTATGCTGGTCGGTGTAAATTTTAAAATGTCGGCCCAATAAATTATGTCGCCATTTGCGCACCGCTTCTGTGATCGCATATAATTCACGGATATAAGCAGACGAAGCTTGCATGAGCTGGCCCATCTTTTTGCTGAAAAAAGCGACAGGGTGTTTTCCTTGCGAGAGAACAGCTCCAATGCCGGTGCCTGATGCATCGGTAGTAACTTCAAATAATTGAGAAAAATCAGGTATAGTAAGCAGGGGAAAGGAAGTCATGGCCTGTTTCAAAGCGTTGAAAGCAACAGAGGCGGATTCCGTCCATGTAAAGGAACGCTGCTGTAACAAATCAGTGAGTGGAGTGGCTATCGTGGCATAATTACGGACAAAACGGCGGTAGTAACCAGTGAGGCCAAGGAATCCACGTAGTTTGGAGATCGAAGCTGGGATTGGCCAATCCAAGATGGCGTTGATTTTGTCTGGGTCAGCAGCTAGGCCATCACCTGATATAATATGGCCCAAGTAGTGCACCTTATTTTCAGCAAAGGTGCATTTAGATTGCTTAGCAAAATATTGGTTGGCAGCCAGTGTAGCAAAAACCGTACGTAGGTGCTGGAGGTGAAGTGCACGAGTTGGACTATAGACAAGTATGCCATCAAAGAAAACCAGTACAAACCGCCGCAAATAGTCACGAAACAGGTCATTCATTGCTGATTGGAAGGTAGATGGGGCATTGGAGAGTCCAAAAGGCATCACTAAAAATTCGTAGTGGCCATCGATCGTGCGAAAAGCGGTTTTATGGGTGTCTGCTGGAGTGACACGGATCTGATGATACCCCGCGCGGAGGTCAATCTTGGAAAAGAAGCATGATCCATGGAGTTCATCGAGTAGTTCATCCACGGTTTGGATGGGAAAGCGATCTTTAGTAGTGACAGCGTTTAGTGCCCGGTAATCGACGCAAAAACGCCATGACCCATCCTTCTTTCGAACTAAGAGAACCGGGGAGGAGTAAGGACTCGTGCTTGGTTTGATGATTCCATCCCGAAGCATCTCTTGGATCAAATTGGTCATGATACTTTTCTGGAAGTGGGGATAACGGTATGGGCGAACGTTTACTGGTGCGGTGTTGGGGAGCAGGGGGATGTGATGGTCATGGTTTCTTGAAGGGGGCAGGCTAGTGGGTTTATCAAAGAGGTGTTGGTATTCTTGTAGAAGGGGTAAGACATCATCGGCGATGGTTGAAGCTGGTGTGTTTTGGGGGTCAGGGATGGGATCGCAAATGATAGCAAAGTAGGAAGCAATGGAGTCTTTTTGTAATAAATGACAAAGGTTGCTGGGTGTGACTGAAGTAACAAGAGGTTCACCTGTTAGAGTGATGGGCTGACCGTTGTGGTTGAAGCTAAGTTGCGGAATTGAAAATTCCGCTGTGATGGGCCCCAATGTACTTAGCCATGACATACCTAAAACAACATCAGCGCCTGCGATTGGCAGCACAAATGGGGAAAAGGAGAAGGAAGCATCAGCAAGGTGGAGGGTGATATTAGAACATTGACCGGTACACGTGATGTGTTTTCCGTCGCCCACCATGACTTGAAAGTTAGGTTGGGTATCGATGGGTAGCTGGAGGAATAAAGCTATTCGGGGTTGAATTATGTCATGCGTACTGCCCGAATCAACTAGCACAGTAACTGGGTGCCCTTCGATAAGCCCAGTGAGTCGGAGTGCACGAGGGGACACCGTACCATGGAGGGCTGCCGGAGAGAGTGCAAGGAATTGTGTAGTTTCTGGTGGGTTTTCTGGTGGGTTTGACCCGAAGATGTCGGAGGTGGACTGGTGGAAGGAGTCGGATTGTGGAGCAATGGTAACACTGTTCTCGGTGTCGGTAGAGAGTGGTAACAGGTCATCTGGTTAGAGAAACTGAGGGGGATTACAACGATGGCCCGGGTGATATTTTTCCGGGCACCGGAAGCATAATCCCTGGCTCCGACGGGTTCGGACCTCTTCCGGAGATAACCGCCGGGTGGGGAGAGTAGTAGTTTGCTTTGTAGGGAAAGGAAGGAGTGCCGGTTGGTTATTATTCGGAGTTAGAGTGGTTGGCTTGACTCGGGGAGGGAAGGATGGAGGTCGGTGTGGGTTGGGTTGTTGTGGGAGGTTAGAGAACTTATCTTCAATAAGCTTGGCCAAACCGTAAGCTTGGTTGAGATTGGAAGGATGGTGGAGAGTCATTTCACGTTGGATATCCGGACGGAGCCCTGAAATAAAACAGTTCAGGAGGGCGGAAGGGGGTAATCCGACAACGAAGTTACTGAGCCTTTCAAATTCCGTTTGATATGCTGCAACGGTGGTTGTTTGCCGGAGTTTAAACAAGGCTGCCTGGTGGTTCTCGAAGGTCGAGGGACCGAAACGCAATTCCAAGGCTCGAGTGAACGATTGCCAGTCCCCTATCATCCGATTATTGTGCAAGTATTTATACCAGCTCAACGCATCCCCCGTGAGGTAGAAGGCGGCGATGGGTACCCTTTGCGAGGGCTGGATGCGGTAAAACGAAAAAAATTGGTCGGCTTGGAAGAGCCAATCAAGTGGATTAGAGCCATCGAACATAGGTAAGGTAATTTTTGGAGGTTTGAGCGGCGGTGGTGGTGTATGGGGTGGCGGAGGGCTGTGGGGTGGAGGCGGTGGTGGTAGGTTACTAGGTAAAGGGTTTTCGGGATCAAAGCGGGCAAGGAGGCTGGAGGTGGTGGTGGCTTGGTTGACTAACTGTTTGTTTATGTTTTCAAGCTGGGTGGCTGATGAAGTGGTGGCAGCAAGGAGTTTGGCCATGTTCTCTGAAAGGGCAGCCATGGATTCTTCGATACTTGGTGGTTCCTTACGAGGCGACATGGTGGATGGGAGGGTTTACTCTCAACGAGAGCACCAAATGATAGAGCTTGTTTCGAGATAGCTAATCTCCTAAGAAAATGAGATGGAATAAGGAATTTGGAGCAATTTTCTGTTCTATTCATCCCATGCAAAACCATTACAATTTATAAAAAAAGAATAATAATGGGGCATCTCTCCTACTAAACCCACGATGCCACAAACTGAAAATATGCATGCAGAGAAATAGGTAAACGTGATTCCTACTAATACTTCCAAAAGATCATGGAAGTATCCCTTCTAGACTGCCTACAAAAAAGGGAAACGTGCAGACTCATGCAACGGCTAAAAGACCACTAGACTACTTCCAAACTTCAGCATCAATCAAGGTAACGGGCTGGCCTATTGGTTGTACGCTTGGGCCTAATGGGCTGATGCACATAATGAGTTGGGCTTGGATCAGCACACTGGGCCTTATCTGGACTGCTATCTGGGCTGCTAATCGAGACACTGTTATCAGTTTGTAAGCGAACAGATTATTAAATATTGTGCAAAAGAGGATGTACGACTCCATCGTCTAACCAGAATCAAGAATAGAATATTATATAAAGAGGATAATATTCTTAATTACTGCCAAAAGCTTTGCAATTTCGAATATGAAGGAATATTATGTTATTTCAAGAGACATTTCAAGCATATGCAGCTTTGAGTCATTGGAATAATTACCTTCATTAATTGTCTGCTTAATTAGAATCTAATATCACAATTTGCAACAAAATGATCGAGAGATTAGCTAATTAACTTGATTGGACTTGCCGATAATATTGCTTGCTTGATAATTGATGTATATAGTAGAAACAGGGAAAAGTCTTTCTTTTACTTTGCTCCATTGATTTTATTTATTTATTTAACTATTTTTGAACCTCGATCAGTTTACTTAATTTGCTCCATTACTAACTCGATCATTTTAAATTTCTCAAACTAAGCAATATAATAAAATGTAAAGCATAGCATTAATATAGTTACTGTTAAATATTTACAGTTTTCAAGTGTCAACCATGCATAAACGTATGCTCTTAAGAGCATATCTCTTTATCTTTTTTGTGTGTGATACTTAATCGCTAATTGCTTGATCAACAGTAGAGGTTGCAGAATGTGAAGTATATGAACATTTGCATATCAAATTGTATATATATATATACATATATATATAAGCAAAAGTTTAAACGAAAACTGTTTTTCGTACGAGAACTGCGAGAACCAATCTTAACCGTCCAATTCCCCCTCTTTCAATTGGATTGCCCACCCATGAATTCCTTACATGCACCTTGCCACACTCAATCCCCCCACGCTCTTCATTCATGAATTCTACTTATCAATTGAACGGCTAAGATTGGTTCTCGCAGTTTTCGTACGAAAAACAGTTCTCGTTTGAACCCTCCTTTATATATATATAGAGTCTTTCAAATCTGTAAAGGTTATATATGCATGTTAGTTCTGAGGTCCAATTGAGTTCAGTCTACACATTAGAAGAATGATCTACCAAATTAGATTTTCCAATTATTTATTATGGAAGATCATACTTTTGCTTATAAAATTGATTCATCTAAGAAAATATATGCTTCTATAACTTGTAATATAGCTTCATGGGTTATGTGGATGAATGATCAATTTTGTAAGTGGAAGTGTCATCTTCCATTTATTATATATATTCACCTGTCATCTACCTCCGGCCAAACACATACTACCTAGTTAACTCCATCATCCACCCTACATGTTAGTAGGGTAGCCTATGATACAGTGATATTAGAGTAAGGTGTAGTTAACAACACCAAAACCAATTACACACGTTACATTGTTCACAAGCTGTTCAAATTAGTATTAGTTTCACACTCGACCACACATCACGTATAATGAATATTCAAGTATACTAGCTAGGAATGAGCATCTGTGGCACTACTTTCTAACACAAGATCGACTTTACAAATCCTTAGTTGATCATCCTTGCTTTACATTTTCATTATAACATAGAATATATTTCATACATATAAGTTATTATTATTGATAAACTAATTGTTTTTAGAGTAATTACTAAAATGGTCTTGTGGTTTGACGAAAATTGTTGAATTCATCATTGAAAATGAAAAATTACTAAGATAGTCCGTAATTGACATTTTTTTCTCATTCGGTCCTTATAATAGGCAGACGTCAATTACTATCGTTAGTCAATATAATTCGAGGGTTTTTTTGTGTCTTTACTTGCTCTCTTTCCTAAAATGTGTGATTGAACCAAATTCCTGCTCCAATAACCATGGGAGGTGATGATGAAACAATGCTTTCTTCAAAATATGAGGAAGATCCCCCCCCCCCCTCGTGATGGATTGCTTAAAACGGCGGAATATGGTGGTGTATTGGTTTGGTGGTTCTAGTGGCGATGAGGAAGATATTAAAGGAGTAGCGCCTTGTATATTTGAGCTTTCTTTCTTTCGTTAATGGTGGTGTTCACAAGTTGTTTGAGAAGCTCTAAATCGTTCATGGAAGTGTTAATTTAGATGAAGTAGCTTAGCTTTTAATATGGCTTTGGAGCTCCATTTGGATCAAAACCCACAAAAAAGATTCATACCATACCAAATTAACTTAAATCTAAATGAAAAGAGAGAGAATGAGGAGATGGATATTCAAGAAACATAATAATTAAAATACTAAAATACCCTCGGCTCTAATAAAAGACAAACTAACATACAGTTTAGTTAGAATGTTAATTAAAGAAATGAATAAGTAATATAATGTCAATCATAGGGACTGTCTCGTTAATTCCCATTTTAAAAGATGAAATCAACAATTTTCATATCATAGGGACTATTTCAGTAGTTTACTCTTAATTTTACCATTTATATACATTAAAATTAGAAGAAATTCAAAAATTTTAAGTGACAAGCATCAATATTTTTGTACAAAACTATCATATTTAGAATATTCTAATCATAGATGTTTATGGGATTCATATCCTTTGAGCATGAAGATGTAAATACTAAGTTTCCATTTTGTGTTGGTGTTCAATCAGGTGTTAGCATAAGCATGGGTGTACTTATTCTTGTTACAGCCGGCTATGCATTATATAAATTCATCAAGAAAACAAAGGATGCGAGACGAAAAAAGAGGTTTTTTAAACGCAATGGTGGTTTACTTTTAAAACAACAACAAGAAGCTGACCCGTCTTTAGTTGATAAAACCATACATTACACTTCACGTGAGTTGGAGAAGGCCACGGACAACTTCAATGAGAACCGAATTCTCGGCCGAGGAGGCCAAGGTACTGTGTATAAAGGGATGTTAGCGGATGGAAGGATTGTGGCAGTCAAGAAATCAAAACTAGTTGATGAAAGGCAATTAGAGCAGTTCATCAATGAGGTGGTCATTCTTTCCCAGGTCAACCATAGAAATGTGGTCAAACTATTAGGATGTTGCTTAGAGACGGATGTTCCTCTGCTAGTTTCCGAATTCATTCCAAACGGTACTCTATACGATCATATTAAAAGCAAGAATGATGAGTACCCAATTTCTTTCAACATGAGATTACAAATTGCTACGGAGGTTGCAGGAGCACTATCTTACTTACATTCAGCAACTTCCATTCCAATATACCACAGAGACATAAAAACCACTAACATACTTTTGGATGATAAATACAGGGCTAAAGTTTCTGACTTTGGAACTTCAAGGTTTGTATCAGTTGACCAAACTCACTTGACTACCTTAGTAAAAGGTACATTTGGTTACCTAGACCCTGAGTATTTCCAGTCTAGCCAATTTACTGACAAGAGTGATGTTTATAGTTTCGGTGTTGTTTTGGTCGAACTCTTAACGGGAGAAAAGCCGATTTTCGTTACTAGATTAGGTGAAAGCATAAGTCTGGTGACACATTTTATGTTGGCTATGGAACAAGGCTGTGTTATGTCTATATGTGATGCAATGGTTATTAAAGAGGGTACTAGGGATGAACTTTTGGCATTGGCTAACCTTGCAATGCGATGCTTGAATATGAATGGAAAGAACAGGCCAACAATGAAAGAAGTAGCTATGGAGTTGGAAACAATGCGAACATCACATATTCCGCCTACTGTTAAAACTAGTTTCGAACCTGTGATGTATGGAGAGCAACTATCAACGCTAATGTATGGCAAATCATCTTCAACATTCTCGAGTTTTAATGACAATGTTAGTCAGTGATGCAAAAATGGCCGTCATTCATCTTTTAAATTATTTATGCTTGACTTATATATGGTTGCAGTGTGTAATAAAATTCTACGTAAGCATAGATCGGTTAAATGCCATAAATAGAAACTACTTTCATTTTACATGTATGATCGCAAAATACTTTCATTTAGCTTGAGTTTTAATGAAAATGTTTCTCAATGATTTAAGAACTCTCTTCATTCAATCATTATATAAATTCTTATAATTACTTTGGATCCATTATCACCTCTTATGATTATATTCCCAATATCTACATGTTCTTGGTTAATATTGGTCAATTTTGTAGACCAATCATTTAATTAAATAATAAGAGATCTAAAATCAACCTACCTTAATTAAATCAAATCATTAAAATTCAATATACCTTAATTAACCAAGATTAATATCAGTCATTAAATAAAGATCATTCAAGGGCTATAAACTGTTCTTCAAGTTCTCACGTTAGAAGGTGTTCTCATTTGATCCTACCTCTATATAATATAGGGGACGGTTCAAACAAAAACTGTTTTTCGTACGAGAAATGCGAGAACCAATTATAGCCGTTGATCAAAAAGATGGAGGGTACAGATTAAAGAGTTGTTAATGGATAACCTTAAACTAACATATCCTTAATTAATTAAGGGCAATTTGGATATTTTCACATTACCCCCATTTTTTTAAACTAATATATCCATCAAATGGAAGAGTATTAAATTACGAAAATTATACCAAATTAACGAGAAAATTATTGTAATATTCCGAAATTTTATATGACCTCAATATTGGTTAATAAGATGTTTATATTGTTCAATAGAGATTGTAATTCATATTTATAAAAGAAGCCATGGTATATCATGGTATAATTGGAAATTTATTGTTTTAAGTGTGATTTTAGTTATTTAATGATATTTGCTATAAAGTACTAATAGTAAAGCACATGGTACAATGGACTAAAGCTCCTATTATTAAGTAATGTAAATGTTATGAGTTGAAGTGTTATGGATGTATAATGGGTGAAACTTGAAGGGTTTTATGTGTCAAGTTTTGAAATTAGAAGGTTAGGTATGGAAATTTGGGTTATAAAGGGAGAAGCATCTAGAGAAATGACTCAATTGAGTCATTTGCTCCAGCCTCAAATCGAGAGAAGGAAGGAGATGGTGCTGGAGGAGAGTTTTGCAAGAAATGGAAAGGAAAATCATTGAGAAAGCTTGTTGATTGTGTGGATGAAGCTTCCATTGTGTAATTCCTTGAGTTTTCCATCATAGAGCTTGGGTTTTGAGCAAAGAAGGAGATAACAAGTTTGGAATGTTGATCAAGTAAGTTTTAACTTGAATTTGTGTTTGATTTTAGCTATATGTGTTGAATTTGGTGGTTTATTGGTGAAAGGATAGTAAATGGGTCAAAATCCTTGAATTAGGGTTTAATTACCCAAGTTATGTTGGATTGTAGTCATATGGTGATATTAAGGTTGTTTTGTGGTACCTTGAACTTCATTTCATGTTGTGTATGAGTTTTGTTTGAAAGTTTTTTGAATGGGTCGAAGCTGCAGCGAAGAAGAAGAAAACTTATATGTGCAGACCCCGTCGCGACGCGACGGGTTGGTGTGTCGCGTGCAGAAAAGAAGCTTTCTTCCAGAGATTTTCTCGCGGCGCGAGGCACCCTGAAACTTCCAAAAATCATGATTTTGACCCCAATTGACCATGTACTTGTTTGGGGATTGATTCTAAGGTTTTATAAGGGATTTTTGAAGTGTTTTTAGACCCGAAATAGTGTCTAAGACTAGAATTGAGTTTAGAAATCTTGTTTTTTTTGTTAACTTATGTAAGTTAACCTTGTGTTTTGTGATCATAGGTTTATGATCAAGTGTTTAAGCTCTGGTTTGGATGGGGTTGTGATCCTCATCACACCCTCAGGTGAGTACACCCTGCGGATACCCAGTTTTTGTTAAAGTT
>JAUEJL010140075.1:0-10826 GCA_032274825.1 Drosophyllum lusitanicum | reverse complement strand
ATCTCAAGATTCATGTCAAATCCAAGAGAAGAGCATATGCAATTAGCCAAAAGAATCCTAAGGTACGTTAAGGAAACCTATGATTATGGGTTGCACTATGATCAATGGGGTGGAAGTAAATTGCAAGTGTTCACGGATAGTGATTATGCTAGAGATGTGGAGGACAGAAAATGTACTTCTGGATATGCATGTATTCTCAGTCATGCAGCCATCTGTTGGAGTTCAAGAAAACAAGATATTGTGACACTTTCTTCCACAGAGGCAGAGTATGTGGCTGCAACAATTTGTGCTGGTCATTGTATGTGGCTTAAGGGTCTGCTGGAAGAAATAAGTAATGAAGTCATTGACACTATTGATATTCAATGTGACAACTGCTCTACTATCAAGCTTTCTAGGAACCCAGTGCAGCATAAAGAACCAAACATATCGATGTACGTTATCACTACCTGAGAGACTTGGTTAATGAAGAAAAGGTACATTTGAGTTTTTGTTCTACTGCTGATCAAGTTGCTGACATCATGACAAAACCGGTCAAGTTGGACGTGTTCATGAAAATGAGGAAGAAGCTGGGAGTTCGTAAAGTTGAAGGATAAACTGAAGGGTGTAACCCATCTTCAGTTTAGGAGAGGATATGTAATGGGTTATGTCCGTCTCTTAGTCCAGTCTAGTAAAATAATGGGCTTCAGCCCACGTCTGTGTTCATGTCTGCAAGTGATTATGCACGTTATGGTTATCCTTATTTATTGCTTTCTATTAGGGTCTTTATGGTTGGACTAGTTTATAGGGAATCATAGGTAACGTAGTGGAGGTTTTTTGTCCGTCATTTAATTCCTATTTGAATCCTTGTAAAGCTATTATAAGTAGCTGTGTTTTTCATTGAATTGACAGATTAACAAAATTGAGTGATTCATCTCTGATATTACCATAATATTTATACGTATATATAATCAATCATATACATTGCTAGATTCATAAGAAGAAAAGTCAAACCGTGATAAAATCGGGGTTTCAGTTTGTTGTTGCTAGGAAGTTGAGGACTGAAGTGTTGATGTTTTGACAATTAATTGTGTGGTTAGACTATGCGTAAAGCATTACCCGAAACATCTCGGGTTCATGTGGGTTCACAAGGTAGCATCGGGAACAACCCTACGGGGGGTATCGGGTTCCTTAAATTTTTTTGGTTTCGGGTCCGCCAACCCGATGGAAACCGAGGAAATTTGCAGCCTTTTGTTTTTTTTTTCTTTTTGGGTTTTTTGTGAGTGTGAGGAGAGAGAAAAATATTTGGGTTGTTTGGGTTGATTTGGGAGAGGCTATACTAGAGTTTGGGGTTGATTTGGGTTGGGAAAGGAAAAGTAAAAAAAGCTGATGTGGCGCTGATGTGGCATTGGGGTTGGAAAGGGAAGAGAGGAAGCCATACGGATGGCCTAATTGGGCTGGGACCGGTTATCATTGACAGACCCAGACCCAGACCCTATTTTGGACCCCATTCAGGTTGGGAACCATTACCAACCAGCTTTTGAGATTTAATTGCACAAAACCGGGTCGGTCTGCGCCAGTTCTTCTGATCCTTTTACATAAAATCCGGCAGTATCTTTTTAAATATTAGTACACTATTTGAAGATTTTTAAACAGATTTATAACTTGTTTTGATTCATAACTTTATTACTATTATTATTTTTTGTTTTGTTCTGATGTATGTTACTTAATCATTGTCCACAAATGATTGAACCACTAGGCTATCCTGAGATCAATAGTTTTAAATACTAAAATAAAATATAAGAAGACCATAATCTACTAACATTTTATTATAATTTATTTAATTAGGTTTAATTAATATATAAAAAACATAAATAATTAAAGTTCTCATCCAATGATTAGACTAGACTGTGGAAATAAAATAGATTATTTACCGATATAAGAATTGGTTCTAAATGGTAAAAGGGTGTACACCCTAATTTACTAAGATCACATGTAATGGGTGTTTGTGAGGTCCCATAAGGGCGGGCGTATAGCCTATCTCGAAGCCTTTCGGGTTTCTTTGGGTTCTACGGGAATACCGCTACGTGTATGTTTCGGGTTCACCTCTTCGACTCCGTAGACCTGAGCGCAACCGAATGATTTCCTTTTTCTTTTTTTTTTGTAGAGAGAAAATATTTGGGTTGATTTGGGATGAGTGCTACTTGGGTTGTGGGTTAATTTGGGTTGGGAAGAAAAAAGGAAGAAAAGCTTATGCGGGAGGTAGCATTTGGGTTCTACGGGAACACCGCTACGTGTATGCTTCGAGTTCACCTCTGTAGACCTGAGAGTAGCCGAACGATTTCCTTTTCTTTCTTTTTTGTAGGGAGAGTGAGAGAAAATATTTGAGTTGATTTGGGGTGAGTGTTATTTGGATTTTGAGTTAATTTCGACAGGGGACGAAAAAAAAGAAAAGAAAAGAAAAGCCAATGCGGGGTAGCATTTGGGATAATTTGGGACGGATATATGCCATACGCATGGTCTAAGGGGGTGATTGTTTTAGCTTATGAAGGGCTTTTTTTCCGAGCTTATTTTTCATAAACTCATTTTTTCTGACTTATTTTTCGTGAGTCCGGCTTATTTTCTTCTTCTAACTCATAATAAGCTCAAAAGTCTGAAAATAAGCCGGAAAAAACTAGCTTATAAAAAATAAGCCCTAAATAAGCTAAAACAAACACCCCCTGACTAGGCAAAAATCCCATATGACGATCATGTTGCTCGTTAAGCTCATCGTTATTTGCTTGTGTTTGGCCGGTTGTTGAACCGATAAATGTGCGTGAGTCGAGCAATGGTAGTAAACTGCGATTGTTTAATGATACATAACCGAAAAAGTTAGAGAGTTGTGAACATGTGTTGTGTAAAGTAGATTAGGTTGCATAACTTGGTCAATATATTTCGATTACAGAGATGAAAGTCGGTTTGAATTTTTCATAGGAAAGGGTCAATACGCTTTGCATATTGTTTATGAACAATGAAGACTGGTTTGATTGTGTAGAGCCGAGGACGGAATAGCAAGCAATAAAGCATGCCATGAGACGTCTTCCTTAGGAAGCGGCATTTGGGGGAGGAGGGAGCTCATGCGCCTGGTTTTACAGAATAAAACGAACCTATTGCTTCTCAGGTTCCACTTCTTATACTCCCACTATAAACAGACAATGTAGCTTCAATTTTGATTCTTCTACTTGGAAATTTGCATATATGCTATCTTTTCATTTGCTTTTCGCCTGTAGAGAGCTCCAAAATATTTTAAGTCTGATTCATTTCAGTAAAGCCCTATGGCTATAAAATCTGTATACAGATTTACATTCTTTACATTTTTTTTCTAGGATTTTGGAATGCACAAAATATGAATTACATGCCCATGGCTGGGAATTGTTGAATGTTTTAGGAAGCCTAAAAATTCTTGTAGCTACATGCGTTTTGATTTCAATTGCATGGAGTAAGTATAAACAAGAAAGTCTCGAATGGATTATGTAACACGGACCATTGTTGAGTAGTGGTCATTGTTATATATTCTTCGTTGGTGTGTTCTTGAGACTTGTGAGTCCAACAAAAGTTGTTACTGGTAATTATTTTTGCTCATCTTTGGGTTGAAAGAGGGTGCGGGGGGGTGGCCGGGCCAGGGGGGAGGGGGGATTCCTATTTTCTTATGCCAGCCAACTTGAAAACATAATATGTAATACAATAATTATGCGGAGTTTGATCTTGACGTCACTTTCTGTCTCGAGGAAGTGGGTGTTTCATATGGCAACATGAGCAAAATTTACCTGTTATTTCTGTAACTTGCTCGAACTGAAATGTAAATGATAGTTATAGTTGATGCTTGTTAAATACTTCTTTTTCTTTTAGAAGCCTTGGAGGTCATAGATGTATAAAATGCACCTGAGATACTTCCATGTTGCTAGAACCTGAACCATTCATTTAATGCAAGTTTGATGGTTGCCACTGGAGTTGAATATCTGTATATGATCTTTATGTTCACTATCTTCTAATTTGAGTATTCCTATAAATGCAAATTAATGAGTTCATATATGCCACATGAAAGGCATTGAGTGGAAGAAACTTGAACCGGAACTTCAACAATGTTATAATAAAGCTCAAACAGGTTGTTGTGGAATTGTAGAGTCCAAAGTTTTAAAAGCTGTAGTTCACAAGAAAGAAGCCTTCATTCCTAGTCTTGAAAACGAGCTTTTTCAAGCAAGGATCTTCTTTTAGCAGTCCAGGGGCAGGAATGGAATGATCTGTACGTGGAGTAACGGACATGATGGAACCCTCGCGAGGTACACTGTCTATAAATATATGTGATTGGGTTCTTTTTTGCTTTTGCCTTGTGTAGATATTGGTCTCCCCTCAGATATCTAACCAATTGTTTGTAGGGGGTTTCATTGGTTTGGTTTATGGTTCCATTTTTAGGATTTTTCAACCCAAACCGAACCAAGTTTCCTTGTGATAACAACCAACTGAAAAACTGAATTTAAATTCGTTTTTCTACAGTTTTAATCTGAAAATCCTAATTCCACCCTTTCCCAAAATGAACAACTCCTGTCGCACGAATACGTGGTCTGGTTTTGTCTATGATCCGTCAAGCCAAAAATAAAATCTGGGTCCAACCTGTAACAAATCGTAGAACTGAAAACTGAATTCAATTTATAAAATATTAAAATCTGGTCTTGAATGGGTTCTCTAGCTGTTTTGGGGTTCATACAAAAAACAGAACACCCCTATCACCTGGAAAGGCTATGTGCAATTTAGAATGGAGGATATGAAGATAAATATTGTTTTGGGTTAGAATATTGTTGCCAACCATCAGTGTTTTTAGCTCATTGCTATTGGCACATATATGCGGAAGTGCAGAAAACGTCCCTCTTAGGAGTACAAGAATAAAGCTTCCTAAAAGCTTTTCTTATATAAGGGTATTTTAGTTTTAGATTTCTAGACGTTGACAACTATGATCATTTATGTTTAGCTTAACCTAGGTAAAAATAATTTCAACTGTAAAGAATTTATCTTTAACTTAATAAAAGTAAAGGAGTTAAGGGCCCCTAAGCCCTGATTTGGAAAGTAATTTTCTTATATTGCATCTGACTCAACACTAGGGTTATGTAGTGAATGAAATGCCGTCTTTAGATGTGCAAAACTACTCTAAAATTTCCCAATGATCCTTACCTTTAAGAAGTAGATTATCTAATTGCTGCTTCAGGTAGCTATAATATATCACTTTGAAAACAGACACCCAAACACCATCTATGCTTTTAACAAAACACTTGTCAGCTTTGCTTTCACAATTTCTTTAACGTGTAATACCAAGTTCTTTGACATGGAAGGCTAAGATTTATCTAAACCAGAAACTCCCATAGGACTGTGAAAATAAGAACCAGTCGTCAACTTGGGTTTTCTTTGTGACTTATCAATGATTGCTGTTGGATATTGAAAATCGAAAAGTATGCACTCTTTTCCCCTTTAGCTAGCAAATCATCATGAGAACCCTCTTCTACAACACTCCCATTGTCGAGCACCACTATTTTCTTTGATCTTTGTATAGTAGATAAACGATGAGCTACAATCACACATGTCCTACCAACCATGATTTTCTCTAGAGCATTTTGGACAATAATCTCTGATCTAACATCCAGTGCACTCGTTGCCTCATCCAGTAATAGAATGGCTGGATTTTTCAAGATTGCTCGGGCGATGGCGATTCTTTGCTTCTGTCCACCTGACAACTGCATGCCTCTTTCCCCACAAACTGTGTCGTACCCATCTTTCATGGAACTGTTCACAGAATTGATAAAATAATTTAGAAGGTTTTATGCGTTAAAAAAATACACAGTGGACGGCTTCCATCTGCCATTTGACCCGTTTCCTTTATAGTATATTCTAAAAGAATTTTTTTACTAGTTTGATTGGTTAGAGATAAAACACAACCCAAGTCAACCCATGTATAAGTAAATGGATGGAAACTATCACCTTAAAATTTTTGCAATAAGTTAGAGTGTGTATAGAAGACAAACCTTATAAATTCGTGGATATTGGCGAGGCTTGATGCTTGAATTATCTCAGCTTCTGTTGCATTCTCTTTCCCGTAGGCGATATTTTCTTTTACTGTTCCTGCAAATAGACTAGGCTCCTGGCCCACCCATGCTATAAATGACCGTAATACTTTAAGGTTATAGCATTTAATGTCAACTCCATCTACTTCCACAGATCCCATTGCCGGGTCATAAAATCTCTGAATCAATCCAATAATTGTTGATTTCCCAGATCCACTTAATCCAACAATAGCTGCAACTTCTCCAGCGTCAATCTTCAAGTTCAAACCTTTAAGAACTATCTTTGTTGGTCTTGTCAGGTAAACAAACTCCACTTCTTTGAGTTCTATCTGCCCATTAATATTTTTTGGGTTAAGAGTATGATGCTTTAATGTGTCAATTTCCATCTTGCCATCTCTTTTTAGAACTGTAAAGATAGATTTTAACGCGTTTGTTCCCACAGATAAATCTTCTGTCATGCTTCCTGCTTCTGCGATTAGTATCCCTGCTGTTACCACAATGTAGAATGTCTGGAATAAGTGCTTGTATGTGATATCACCCTGGTACAAAAGCTTCCCACCATACCAGTAAAGTATGGCCAAATTAATGTTTGTTAGGAATTGTCGAATGAATAAAGCCATTCCTGCATATAAAGGTTGCTTCTTGCTTTCTTTCTTGGGTCCTTTCTGTGTATCTTCATATAATCTCATAACCTGTTCTTGGGAGTAATATGCAGTAATAGTTCTGTGGTTACTCACAGCCTCACTTGCTATTCCACTGCTCTTGTTTCTTGCAACCAAGATTTTCTTGGACATGTTCCTTGTCATTACTAGTTTCAAGTAGAAACTACAGATTATGATCAGTTGTAAAGTGATGGCTACTGTGGCTAGTCTCCAAGACAATAACATTCCCCAGATGATTGCTAAAATAGAAGCCGAGATTGATTGTGCAAAAAATGCCAATCGACCCGCCACAAGATTCCTGACCATTTGTGTATCTGTAGACAGTCTTGAACATAGGGCCCCGGTGCTGTTGTCTTCTTGATCAAACCATTCGATCTCGAAAGTGATGATCTTTTCAAAGATTGATGATCTCAAATTTTTTGTCAAGTTCTCTCCCATAACTCCAAAATAATAATGCTGAATCACATTGGAAATGATAAAGGATATGGATATAGTTATGAAAGCATAGCATAATCTTGTTGTTTGAGATCTGATTTCGCCATGATCATTTAGAAAAAATATAGAAAGCATAACTGCTTGATAACAAGCAACTAATGGTTGAGCACAACCGCTGATAAGAGCACCAATGGTTCCCGTTATAGTTGACTTCCATTCAGGCGCAGTCATCTGCATTAGGTTCCACCATGATGGATGGCTGAATTCTTCCTCTGTGAAATGGGATCTTGTTAGTTTTTGTTCATCTACTGTTCCTTCTTCTTCTGCTATTGGAGTTTCTGTGACTTTATGTTTGATTTCTTCAGATGGTAGTAAAGTTTGACCATTCATGAGCATTGCCTTCTGTACCTGCACCATCATTGAGTATGGTCCACAAGTGTTTTGAATGAGTTCTTCATGTGAACCAGACTCTATTACTTCCCCTGATTCAATAACAACAATTACATCTGCATGTCTGACTATGGATACATAATGTGCAATGACTATTGTTGTTCTTCCTACTGAGGCTCGAGTCAAAGCTTCTTGTACTGCCTTGTTAGAATGCGAGTCCAGGGAACTCGTGGCTTCATCTAGAAGCAAGATTTTTGGTTGTCTAAGCAGCGCCCTTGCAATGGAAATCCGTTGCTTCTGCCCTCCCGACATCTGTGTTCCCATTTCCCCGACCTTAATAAAGCATGGTAGACGATCAAGATTTTACTCTGTATATTGGTAGTTTAGGAAGTAGTACTAGTCGGATAAGAAGGTAAACCAATTTGGGTCCAATTTCTATTTTATATCACCTACTTTTTCTAGGCAAAGAAACCATCGAAGTTCCAAAATTTTTTATCTAAGATAAGCAACTTAAAAAAAATACCGGTTTAAGGTAATTTGATTCAATAACGGGTAAAACATGATGACTTGGCCGGCTGACATGTAAGTAACTTTTGGCCATGTTTACTTATTATTATTATTTTATGGTAAATCTTACCATTAATGGGTTTTTTTTGCTCTAAAGAAAACTAATTTGGTAACCTTTCTATATCCCCAATAGAAATAACAGATTCAAGTTGTGCTTACCAGTGTGTTATACCCGTTGGGTAGTTGCGTGATGAAGTTGTGGGCATTGGCTTTTTTAGCTGCTTCTACAATCTCGTCAAATGTAGCACCCTCTTTCCCGAATAGTATATTCTCTTTGATTGTGGTTGCAAATAGTATAGGCTCCTGGCTTACTAAACCCATCAGACTTCTTAACCACTTTAACTGGAGCGACTTTATGTTAATTCCATCGAGCAATATCTCCCCCTGATTCGGATCATAGAATCTTTCTAGCAGATTGATCACTGTTGACTTACCGGATCCACTTTTACCAATTAATCCAATTGTTTGGCCATTTTTTATTGTGAGGTTGAACTTTTTTAGAACCAAGCTTTCTGGTCTTGATGGGTATGCAAAGTCAACATCTTTGAACTCGAACTCACCTTTGACCGTGGATATGATAGTGCCCTGTTTGTCTGTCGAGTCTATGCTCGGGATCCTGTTAATAGTTTCACTAACAATGCCTGCTGAAATTTTGGCTTCAGCAAAGTTCTTGATATTCATTAAAGAAGCTCCAAGACCGCTGCAGTGGTTAGTGAAAGTTTCTTTGTCATCTGTTTATGTTAATTTAGTTTAGAGATGTCAATACCAACTCACTAGCTTGTGAATGGGTATCTCTCACTGGTAAAAGAAAATATAGTGTAAAAGGAATCGGGTCAAATAGGTGGTGCTTTGTCTAAAGCACGAATTGTACTTTGCCGCGCAAAACTTTCTAAATCAATTTATTCAATAAACTAGACTATGATTGAAATAATATAATTTTTTCAATCTTATTGGATATACAATTTTTTTATAATTATAAATTCAAGGCATAATATATGATATATCTATAGGCCACCCACCCGAGTATTCAAAAGTTTTCATTAAGGCTATATAACTATTAAAGCTATTTAGAGTCCAAGTATTGAAATTGTATGGCAGGAAAAAGAACTTATCCGAAAATTGTAAAATGACAAAATGCCCCTAAAGCTTCCATCACATTTAGAGTTGTAAAAATGTCCTTGAATCTACTCAAAACTATGAACTCTGGATGGGTGAGCAAAAAACCCGAATAACCGAACCATAACAAATGACCGAAATAACCGAGCTGCTTGAAAACTCAAAGAGGTGGCTATGGTTTTTTCATAATCAACTTTGTGGTCCGGCTATGGTCTTATATATTTATGTATATATATAAAGAATATGAAATTTGTACTTACAATCCTCCATAGACGATGCATAAACCAGCACTGAGAATATCTCCACCTTTGACTCCCTTTTCAATGACCAAGATGCTCCCGTACCAGCTCATAAATGCAAAAATAGAAAATATAATTCCAATGCTACCGATAACCATTCCTTTCAATAAACCTTGTTTAATTCCAAGAGTTAGAGTCGGTATTAATGCAGTTGAAAAACGTTTCACCATCTTTTCCTCTCCAACATATGACTGAACTGTCTTAATTGAAGAAAACGCCTGCTCTGCTATCCCACCAGCAACTGCATAAGCCTCCTGTAGATTCTCTTCGTTTTTTGCCAAAAGATTACCATAGACTACCCCTGGAAGAATCAGTAAAAACATAGCGGGGAGTGCCACGATAGCTAATCTCCAACAAAGGTACACAGCAGTTAATTCAGCTGTCATGAACATGCATAGATTTGCAACGAAATCTGGAAACTGTCCCCATGGTTAAAGAAAAGAAAAAAGGAAGAATTTAGATATACCTTAGAATTGTGTTTGAAACTGGTGTTAAGAAGTTACCGAACCTTTTCACTAAGAACTCCTTGTATGTTTATTGATATATCTGTCGAGATATTTGTGACTACACGGGATGCTTCGAGGCTTTTGTCAAAGTACCCAATTTCTTGTCGTAAAACAGCTGTTAAATATTTTATACGTATTCGTGATGATTGCCTTTCTGCAGTGTGTCCCCAACAGAATCCTTCTGTTGAATGTCGATACACAATTTCAAAAACAAATGTTATTGGCGAATAGATGAAGACTTTAGTTTAATGGTGTTATTTCAGTGTGCTTATTCACTAGTGAAATTACCTATAAATGCTCCTGAAGCTACAAAAATAGCAATATAGATATATATGAGCGCATACTGCAAAAAGAACAAAATTATTCAAATAATATGATGCTAGATGATGATGATGATGCATAAACAAGAAACATGATTACTATTTCATGCTAACCTGATTTATGTCAGGAGGGGTTATAGAAGCCAAAGATGCATAGCCATTATACATTCGACTGAGGGCTAACATGATCATTGACATACTTAATCCATTTGCAATGCACCCTACTGTCCCCAAAGCCATTAAAATCATGTCTATCCAGTCAGCATGTTCTGTAATCACCACTAATAACCCTGGTGGCACCCTCATCTCCTTGATGCTGTCAGGTTTGCTTGATATTCCATTGTTTATTTCCATCTTATCTTTTTGTTACATATGCATATCTTCACCATCTTTATATATATATATATATATATATATATATATATATATATATATATTAAATATAATGTTTATTTATATATAATAA
>JAUEJL010140064.1:0-10827 GCA_032274825.1 Drosophyllum lusitanicum | reverse complement strand
CGATTCGTAATCACCCCAAAAAAAAGGTAAGCACAGACATGATACTCATTACCATTCAAAATCCTAAAGAAATATCAGATTAAATGAGAAAGAATTTAACTCATATGCATGTCAGACAACTGAAACACATAATACTGCTGATGAAAAGCCCTAACATCACACAAAATCAGAACAAACTGCTCTAGCAACGTTCTAGCCACAATGACTTGCCGTGATCAGAACTACCCAGAATCTGAATTTGAAGTTAATTAAGATTAAGTGAAAGTTCAAAAAAAAAGGAAATTAAGAAATAACCTCCATTGAGCCAAAGAACAAGAGGCTTGGAAGCAGGATCATCAGTAGCCTCAGTCATCCAGTAAAACAGAGCTCTTCCAGATTCTTGATTGACAGTGATATACCCAGCATAATGAGAAAAATCGACATTAAAATTTTGACCAGGCAGGTTCGACACCTGGTCCAACTTCTGTTGAGTAATCGGGTCTAAATCAGACAAAGTTAAGCTGCAATGAACTGAAATTAGAACAAAAATAACAAAACCCCTCTTCCAAGTTGACATCTTCGTTTAGGGTTTAATCTGAAATGGGGATTAAGATGAAGTTGAAGATTGATGGCACCGAGGAGAGGAGGTGATATATATAGTAGTATATTATTGCTAGTGGTGATTGAATGTGGAAAGTGATTGAAGATGAGTTGGGTTGGTTCAGACGCGACCATACCCTTTTCTGGTTTAGTTTGTTGGGACGTTAACAAACGTTAACTTTCCGTTGCGAAATGGTGATGCAAACCGTTCTTTCCACGCTAATCAATCGTTTTTTTAATTCTTGATTTTATTTTATTTTTGTGCGACCGTTTGATATCATTTGCTAGTATAAATTGATTCATATGACATGTGTAAGTGGTATTGAAAACTATAAGATCACAAGGGGTATATTTCCCCTCTTCTGTCTATGTAGCCTTTGGTACCGAAGATAAACACCACCTTCATGTTTTTGGTACCACAAAAACACTAGTTTTCTCGGTATTTTACTACCGAATGAGAGAGAAGGGAGAAAGAGAGAAAAGATGAAAAAAAAAGAGAAATTATTTTTTTTTAACTTTGAAGTATGTATAATATGGATATTTTCTTGGTTGAAACATAATTGAAGTATGGGTGACGTGACACTGATGTGACATTAAGCATAAGAGTGGACACTTCCCGTGCTCTAACCGATTAATAGATAGATATGGTATATGAGAGGGAGGTGGTCTAAATAGTAGCACATTTTTTTCTCTTTGTCCGAGGGTGTCTAAAAAGGGCTTGGTTCTTTTATAAAAAACAATCAACGAAGATATCCATGCTTCACATATTACTCATACTTCAAAGGTTTTTTTAATAATATTTTCTTTATCCACTCTCCTATTTTCTCTCTTCTCTATCCTCTCTCCCTCCTCCGGCATTTGATTACCGCTTCATTTTCATTTTTTTCGGTACTGAAGCATGGGATGGTGTGCCTTCTCGGCACCGAGCTCCACATCAGCCATACCGATTGTTCACCAATGGTACTCCCTTTGCTGTAATTGTACTAAGAAAACATTAACACACATAAACATTGAGGACGGAGATCAAGAAGGTGTAAGTGGGGTTTTTATTTTTTGGGTTATGAGGTTGAGAACAATTGGGGATTGTGGAAGAATGCCAACAACGATATCATCTCCTTTAAGTTACTTTTGTTGATTCTTTTAAATATTCATTTGTAATCGAACATGGCTTGGAAACGGGAATTAGGTGATACGAGGTAAGGGTATTTTGTAATACCGTATATTTATTAGATTTTACTTTTTAAATAATAATCAATCCGATATTTTTTTAATGGTTAAGTTATAATTAATTTAAATAGTTGGATATATATGAGAGACGAGAGTTTGTAGGGTTTAAAAGAACATACTGTAGTTTTCAATTTTA
Source organism: Drosophyllum lusitanicum (assembly GCA_032274825.1). NCBI lineage: Eukaryota > Viridiplantae > Streptophyta > Magnoliopsida > Caryophyllales > Drosophyllaceae > Drosophyllum > Drosophyllum lusitanicum. The sequence goes on along the minus strand of JAUEJL010140064.1, from coordinate 8,885 downwards.
TATGGATATATATGAAATTATTAAAATTTCTAACGATATAGATAAATCTATCCCTACTATAATATTAAAAATATAATATACATACTTATTAAATGTTTCTGAGTAATTCTTTGCGGTTTCCAACATTAAGAACATGAAATTTCACCGAGTGTTTACATTAAGACATGGTTTACTTTTGCAAAATATTTCTTTTTCAAACTGTACACTATTTGAAGCTATCATATCTAGAAGGTGATAATCTTAAATACTTAACGACATTTCTAATCTTGGTGTAGAAAAAGGTCTTTTAGGTAGATCTTAAGTATTTATATGCCCATCTTTAATTGAAAAATAATTCTTGGTTACGGTACGTAAAAACCTATCTATGTCTCATTCTTGTACCCAATATACTAACTTTCATATGGTTACACCCTTATGGTTTGATATCCAACAGAGTTTTAATTTTTTTCTCTAAGTCCAACTTTCATCAACCCAATGGGCGGTAAGACATATATAATTAAAATGTTGGACCGATGTCCAGGTGTTGACGGTGATAGACATTTTTTTAAAACATTGGTGGTGGTGAGAGAAGTTTTTTTAAGTGTTGGTGGCGAGAGACATGATTTGATTTTTTAGAAGTTGTTTAAGCTTCTTTTTTTATTTTGATGTATTGAGAAACAATCTCTAACAAAAGCCCATCTAGATGGAAGCTTGAACATGCGACAAGTCATATATACAAATTCTCTAAATCCAGCGTTATCAACAAAACTAAGGCTTTCTCAAGCGGATGTTGGTTATATTTGTTATCAATATGTTTGATTTGTTGTTTTTTGGGTCGAATTATTATTTACAACCTATTGCTTGTTCATCAATTTTGTTGCTTTTTAGTAATGTTGTATAAGATATAGTGGTATATTGATTAATCGTTGTTTGAACTTTAAAAATTTTCGACCAATCTTAATTTTTTTTATAAGAGATTAAACAAAGCCAAGTACCAAAATAGGAAAGCAACTAAACAAATAGCTTTGTGGGCTAAGCACTTAAACCTTAATCTTGGCGAATAGACACTTGCGAGTGGCAAGGGCAACCAAAGAGAAACCTTGTGATTAATGGTTTTAAAATAAGGCTAGGCATAAGTCAGGTTGGGTCGTAAAGGAACCATACCGATAAAGTCGGTTATTCAAGTTTTTCAACCAAACGACTTTAGTTATCCTATTATATTCATCGTCACCGACTTCATTATAAAACTTAAAACCATAATTGGAGTTGATCTAATAAAGTCTATTACAAAAAGGAAAAAGAAACATGTAAAAACTAGAAATGAGGTATAGTGGTTCGGTTGAATGTTAACAAATATGACCTACATTCACTCATTAGCCTTCAATCCAAGAGTTGTCTTCACTGGCAACGTTTCTCTTGAACGGAAGAGATCACCGGCACGACATCTCACTAAGAAGGCGGTGATCGCCTTTATAATGTTTCACTTGAAAACATGTATTCCCCCAGGAAACAAACGTGTACAAGAAATAAATACAAAGTACAATGGGCTGGGCCCTATACTACAAAAGGCCTAATAAACTATGACTAATAAATATATAATACAATAATACATTAATATCACTAATTTCCCAAAGTAGTGATTTCCTTAAGTACCTTATCACTAACTTTCCAATCTAGTGATCACCTTACCGCTAATTTCTCAAAGTAGTGACCACCTTAAGCACCTATCACTAATTTTCCAACATAGTGATCACCTTAAGCAACTTTCCACAACAAGTTCTTCTCAAAGAACTAAACAACAAAAACTCTCATCACGAAGAAGGTGGTTACAATAAAAAGTTCTTCCCTCACAATAATAACAAGAGAGAAAATAAATGCAGGGGTGTTCATTCTGTCGGTTTTCGGTTTAGTGCATTCAATCGGTTCAGTTTAATTGGATTTTAGAAAATATTTTAACCGGCCGTAATTCAAACAGAGAGTAGGCTAAAGCAAACCAATCTAACCGAATTAACAATCGGTTTTTTTGGTTCGGGGCCCATAAAACCATATTAGCAATGTACTAAGAAAAACCTGGAATTTTATATTTTAATAACTATTTTGAGGAATGATTAGATTCATAACATATTACATATGGATTGTTATGAAAATATAAATCAATTTAGTGAAGAAAGTTCTTGGAAACTAGTGAAAAAGGTCATCTTTCTTAACTATAAGTTGGTATTACATTTTGTTATTACTCTTGAATGTAATTAATATCGTGATTTAATACATGAGCTATTACACAAATTTCCTTTGGATAATGGAAGCGTGGGCTTCGCCGTATTGGTGTAGACAAGGGAAGGAATCCCAAATTAGTATGTTTAATGACCCTAATTCAAGACAATTATAAGATATATTGTAAAAAAAAATAGATTATCTTTAATACTTCGGGTGTTTGGGCGGGCCCCAAAAGTTAAAAGTTAAATTTCGCTTGATGAGAAATAAAAATGAATATCGAAAACCAAATCCAATCCATACACCAATTAAATATTCGGGTGTATCCAAATAACCGATTCAAATCCAATTAAACCATAACCAACTAACTGGAACTTATATGGATCGGATGGATTTTCAGGTCAAACCAATTAATGAACACCCCTAAATAAATATGTATACGAAGCTTTACTTCTCTTATTCTCTTGTCTTTGAGTTGTTCTTTAGTATATAAATCTTTGTTAACAATTCAAGAACTACTCTTACAATATATATTTGAATGATCACAATTGTACTTACAAATAGAGAGAATTCGAATGTGCAATAGACATATTCAAATAACCGAAGGATGTCTTTCATAGGACAAGATAAGAATTGACAAAAGTTGGCTTGTTGGGTTGAAGGCTCCAGCCACAATTGATTGTGGCCCCAACACAACCCAACTTTTGACTTTTGAAATTTGAACATTTTCCAACACAACCCAACTTTTGACTTTTGAAATTTGAACATTTTATGTTGTCATGTCCATCATTTTTTCAATATTTTCATAAAGTAACCCATTAAGATAATGCATCTATGTGTGCTAACCATATAGGCAATGTGAGAGACAATTTAAAATTCAAATATTTGAAATAAAATAATGTATTTGGTAGATCATTGTCAAAAGTGGAAAGGCATAATCTTCTATATCGGACACTGTCTACTTATAGAAAGTCTAGGAATCACCAATATTCTCATTATTTATAAAATCTCATCTTATATTTTATATATCAATTATTTTCTTTGTAAAACTTACTTGTCTAATGAGTTTCATCTCAAGATACTTATTTGATGTTTGCATCTTTTTAATATTTGACATACTTGGACATAAGAAATCGCTTCTATTTATTAAACTTGCGATTATGCAATTTTATATTCTAACAAGTATTTTAGTAAACTTATTATTTTCATATTAACTTGGATTTTATAGAAATTACAACTTTTTGTCTAATACTAAAATTGTGTCATCAAAACATTATAAATAATGTTTAATAAAAAGTAAGGCATTAAGAGCATGGGGAGTATCCACTCCTATACTGTTCATGCTTAATGACACATCAGTGTCACTTCACTCATATTTGATCCATGTTTCAACACAGTAAATACTCATGTTTCACATACTTTAAAGATTTATTAAATAATAATTTCTCTCTCCTATCTCCTCTACCCTCTCTCTCCTATTTTCTCTATTCTCTCTCCTCCTTCGTTCGGCATTTGAGTACCGCTCCATTTTCATTTTTTCAGTACCGAAGCATGGGGGTGGTGTGCCTTCTCGGTACCGTGCTCCAGATCAGCCTTACCGATTATTCACGGATGGTACTCCCTTTGCTGTAATTACACTAAGAACACAAATAAACATTGAGGACAGAGATCAAGAAGGTGTAAGTGGGTTTTTTTTTGGTTATGAGTTTCAGAAAAGTTAAGGGACTGTGGAAGAATGCCAAGTTAGCCAACAACGTTTTCATCTCCTTAAGTTACTTTTGTTGATTGTTTTAAATATTCATTTGTAATTGAACATGGCTTGGAAACGGGAATTAGGTGATATGAGGCAAGGGTATTTTGTAATACTGTATATTTACTAGTTTTTACTTTTTAAATAATAATCAATCCGTATAAAGATATTTTTTATTGATTAAGTTTTATAAAATTGGATATATACAAGAGTTTGTACGGTTTAAAAGATATATATGAAATTATTAAAGTTTCTAACGATATAGATAAAATTCTCCTTACTATAAAATTAAAAATATAATATACATACCTATACCTATTAAATGTTTTTGAGTATTTTTTGCCGTTTCCAACATTAAGAACGTGGAGTTTTACTTAGTTTTTACATTAAGTCATGGTTTACTTTTGTAAACAATTTTTTTTCAAACTGTAAACACTATTTGAAGCTATCAAACTTAGAAGGTGATGATCTTAAATAATTAACGACATTTCTAATCTTGGTGTAGAAAAAGGTTATTTAAGTATAGATCTTAAGTATTTATTTGCCCATCGTTAGTTGAAACATTATCTACGGTTACGGTAAAAAACCAATCTATGTCTCATTCTTGTAAGCACCAATATACTAACTTTCCTATGGTTACACCCTAATGGTTTGATATCCAACAAAGGTTTAGATTTTTTTTTCTCAAAGTCCAACTTTCATTAACCAAATGAGTGGTAAGACATATATAATTAGAATCCGATGTCCAAGTGTTGATGGTGAGAGACATTTTTTTAATAAAAGCGTTGGTAGTGGTGAGAGACTTTTTTTTTCTAAAAGCGTTGGTGGTGATGAATGACTTTTTAGAAATTGTTTAAGCTTCTTTTTTTGTTCTTGATATATTGACAAACAATCTCTAGCAACAGCCCATCTACACAGAAGCTGGAACATGTGACAAGTCTTACATACAAATTCCCTAAATCCCGCGTTATCAACAATACTAAGGCTTTCTCTACTTGATGTTGGTTATAACTGTTATCAATATGTTTGATTTGTTGTTTTTTGGATCAATTATTATTTGTTCAACCTGCTATTCATTTTTGTTGCTTTTTAGTTAAATTTTGCTACTACTTGTTTACACTTTACACCTTGCTAGTAATGGTGTTTCATGACATCATCATCAATAGGTGAATTCTAGGTGGGTTTTGGCTATATTTTTCATATGAGTTGGATGATTTTATACCCTGAGTAGAAGTATAAACAATTATAAACATTCAGGCGTTTATACAGACAACACAGAAATAAAGAGTGTTTTAATGACATTTTTAGGAATTTGAGTTATCCAAAAAATAATTTCAGCAAGTTTTTATTGGGCTGCTAAAGCTTATGTAAGTGTTGGGCCTTTTATACTTTTTCCATTTATGAAATTTTAGATACCAAAATCATATTGTTTGTCACTGATAATTTCAGGATTACTGAAAAAACATCCATCTAGATGAAATATACATTATATTATATTTATCGATTTATTAACAATAATTAGAAAAAGTATCTCTACTCTACGAATATTTGTATGAATGTTTGTATATATATCTTACCTTATTCATCATACCCACTAAGACAAGATTCGTATCGTTGTTGCATAAATTATTAAGTTAAAAGTTAAGAAGATAAACACAAATAAACCTTTAATGAACTTTATGAAAATAATAAAAGCAAAACTAAAAACATGTATACACATGTGTTATGTGTATCTAATAAAAGTATAACAAAGATAACATGTAAACATGCTATTGAAGTTGGCAAAATATTTAAGACAAACTTAACTAACTATAAGAACATTAATGAATTATTAGGAACGGAATTACGAATAAATAAAAAACTAAAAAAAAATTAGAGGAAAAAGGCAAGGCAATAAAATACTTGCTTATTTCATGTTCATTCACCGATTAAAACTATGATAAACAATGTTTTTATTTAACTCTATGTATAATGACTCAAAAGATCTCTGAGATAGCAGTCTAGCAATTAAAGACATGAAAACTATGGTAGAGTTTAAAAGATCAAATCTTGTCAGATGATATTTTAACTTTCAGTTATGTGATTTACCTCTTTTATGAGTCACGAGTCTGTCACTTCCAACCACTCCTCGATATGAATGTAACTCAAATTTCGAATTGGTGTCATTTATGATTTAACAATAAACTGAATATAACAGTTTTTTTAATGTGAATGGTACATATTCTAGACCAACATGAGAAGAAAAATAATTTTAATGGTGTCTAAACTCTAAAGTTACTTTAGAATCAGTCCGGTGTTAGAAGCAAACTATAAATCATGCTCAAAATTTGGGTTACTTATTCAAGTATAACTTCTTATTTAAACGATGTCAAAACAGTCACCACCTTGTCTACTTTCTCTTGTTCTGTATTCGGTCTAGAACCCTGCCCCTTGACCCCCCATCCACCGGGGCAGTATGAGGAGTTGTGTGTTCGCAACCCCGCACGAATTATGTCACCATGATTACTCCATTCTCTCCTAAATTGAATGCCCGAAGAAATAAACATGTAGTAGCTATTATACCTATGTGTACTAAGTAAAAAGAATTCATATACAAACCACCTCCCTTACATAAAACCGTCATGACTAGGATTAGGGGGAAATAGCCTACAATTAAAAGTTTTAGACAGGTCTTAGACTAGGTAAATAGGTTAAGATAGGTGATGAGATGTTTTTAAAAAAAAAATACGTGTCTAAACAGGGATGGTTTAAGATAATACCTATCTTATTAAGAAGGGGAAATGACCTAACTTAGATACAATTATATTTACACACCACTTAAATAAGGGGTAATTCTGTCATTTAAGTGTTTTAATGATTTAAATAAATAAGTGGTATGTGAGTATAACTATATCTAAATTAGGTGCAGTTGGTTGCACAGATCATTTCCCCCGTTAAGAATTACCTAGTACCAATTTTGAACTTGTCTTACACACAATCTAAAAGCATTTATTGTCTTATGATATTTATTTATTTATTTATTTTATTAATAAAATCTTTGTTATCCTTTACCCCTAGTTGTGTTTGTATTTTTATTTTATTAAAGATACGCTAAAGTCCTACGAAAAAACATTTTTAATCTAGAAATAAATAAAAAAAGTGACTATACAACTCTTACAAGCTTATGTCTCGTTACTTTAACGATAATGACGATAATATTCGTACGATGTTTATCATATTCCGGGCTTGTTAAAGTTGTTAGAAACTGTAATGATTAAAATTTTCAAATCGATTTTTTGAGATCAAAATTCTAGTAACCCCAGAACCTTAACACGTAAGTAGACATCCTAAGATCGTAAAGGGCATACTAAATACAACAAATCAGATCGATATTTAATAGGTAACCGGATATATGTCAGGATCGAAACCTGGTTTAAGCTGTGTTTTTATAGTCGGGTATAAGATAGTATAGAACAAGTAACATTAATACCTGTGTTGGTGTCAACCCCACTTGTGACAATGAGACTAACCTAAAGCCCAAGGGGAAATGGTCCAACGTCACGGCTCTTGGGTTGCAATCAGTGATTTTCACACGTCCATGTGAGTCTTTTTTTTATTTTTTTTAATGTTAACAATTTGACAAGCTAAATGACATTTTTATTTCTCATATATTCTCATGGTCCCGTAAAGCTTATTTCAACTTGCAGAAAGAGAACAAAAATGTATTTGGAGCAACATTCATGCACTTATTCTAGACATGATGGTACAAGTTTTAATGCACCTGGTACAAGTAGGATAGCATTAAAATGTGGTCGTTCAGATGTTTAAAATAAGGATGTTTTGACTTCCAGTTTTCTTTTGGAACCAAAGGACAGAGTCGTAGAGGTTTGAATATTCATCTGGTTTCGTGGTACCGTACAATGTAATTTGACGAGCTTTTGTTTGCACGTGCTTTTATTTTGAACAGGTTAGTCACGTACAAATGTTCAAATGTTTTGTTTGTTAGTATTATTTATTAATATTAAAAAAATTATAGAAAGATTTTGGAGCATGTTTAGTATATATGTAGATCTAAATAAGTAAAGAACACTCTATATTTGATTAAAAAAAGTTAATTAAAACTCTAATTTAAGCTTATTAAAAGAATTTCGAATAAATAAAAATAAAGTTTGAGGAGGAAATTAAAGCAAAACCATGGAAAATTCTAGAAAAAAGCGAGTTAAGCACCGGTTTAATAAAGGAAGCAAAAAGTAGCTTTAAATCTTTAATGACCCCCCGGAAGTATTCTTTGAACTAGTCGTCACCTATCAATTAATTATCCTTTTCAAAATTTGTCTCATTTGATCGTTTTAAATAAGTGCAAGTGAATTAATGATACATGAGAACCACTTAAACTTTACACTTATAAACTTTTTAAAAAAAAGATATTTTAGACATTTTAATATTTACATTTAATTTATCATTTAATGAGATTATGAGTGTAACATCACCTATAATATGTGATGTTACATCATATATCATTTCTCCTGTAAATAATTATATTTTTGATATGTAAAAACGTGGTTTGATACTGGTCTTTTGTAAATTTCTTCTATGCTAACTATCTTCAAGCAAAATCATACTAAAATTAAACACTTGGTTAGAGACTTGGAGTGGTATGTTGTATCAAATATAGGGGTGTTTCAAACAAGATAACCAAAAATTCAAAACTTACTATTTGAAAATTTGGATGACAGTTTTCAATATTTGATATCCGTATCCGAAATTTCGAATATAGAGATTATTCGAAATTCTTTAAAATTATATTTTATAATTGAAAGTATGAGTTTTGTTCAATATAGTGCTTATTAAAATCATAGTTCTGAGGGTCAATTTTTAGCCATTATATTTCAAGATCAATGGTCTAGATTTAATCTTAGATAATAATTAAAATTGATATAAGGGAGGACAATTCTGACTTTTT
>JAUEJL010140053.1:0-10827 GCA_032274825.1 Drosophyllum lusitanicum | reverse complement strand
AAATAAATAAAAAAGACAGGAAATTAAATGATTGGCCAGAAATGGTTCTCGCAATTCTCGTATGAAAAACAGTTCTCGTTTGAACCGCTCCTCCTCTCTCTCTATATATATATAATAGAACGATAAAAGAAAAGGGAAATAGAGTTTTTAAATTTAAAAATGAAGCGTAGAAACCGAAGGTTTGACAAGATGGTAAGGTAATGTCGTGCGAGCCATTCTAGATGGTTTTTCTATTGTTGACCCCATGAAATATTTTAGTTGGTTAACGGTTTTTTTTAGATTGTAAAGCGTCGGAGATAATTAACGTTAACAATTAATTATCAACAATATATTATATATGGATGGATGGATGAATACGAAATTCAGAAGTGGCCGGGGAGGTGATGTAACGCGTCAAATGACTTCGTGGTTGAACCCACTCGATGAGTGCTTCTGTTTCTGAAAACGGTGGCTGGTGAAACCCTTGACTAGTCAAACAAGTGTCTGTCTGTCTGTCTGTTTCTATTTTCCGTTTTCAGGAAGGTGTCTGACTTGGTCCCACTTGAAGGCTGCTATCCAAGCAACTCGGTCATCATACGTTATTTTATTTTTATTTTAATTGTAATAAAACTAACGAACAGCGCAATGGGGTGAATGAATGGAAATATAATGGATTTTATATCATATGCTATCGAGAAATGATCCATGTGTTCTTAACAAATAAATCTAAAATCTAAAATTGGATATATTTATTATTTTATTCGTGGCTTGGTTATTATTTTATGTTATCTTTTACTTTCATATATCTAATAGTTGATTTGATATCTTTACGAATCATTTTTTTTGTTATATTGTCTATAGATTTATTATTATTCATAGGTAAGCAATTTTGATGTCTATATATTCTTTTATATAAAAAGTTTACAACTAGTCATTATTTAACGTGAAAATAGTCCAAATATTAAGTAATCGACTGCTTTTTGTTGTCAATATCACATTCTAAGAGGAGGGCAATATCAAGACTTTCCATTGTTCGAAGGAAATGTACTTGACACTGGGAGTTGGAGCCTAGACTAGACTTGAACTTTTTTAGTACGTAAACTATTTAACCTAGGCTTGTCAATGGGTCAGATCCTGCCCCTGATCCGATCCGATCTGCCCCATTTATATGACCCAACGGGTCTAAAAATTAGATCCATTGCCCCAATAAGAGATCCAATAGGTTGACCCATTTAATTGGATCACTACATGGGTCGATCCAAGATCCATCCGGGTCGGTCCATTTAAATATAAAAATTTTCTTAATCAGTTCAATGCTTCACCTGGTGAAACGCTACCCTGACCTACTTCACGAGTTCACGACCAACGACCAACCCTCCACAACCGGCGCTCTCCACTCTCCGGCCACCGCTTCCAGCCACCGCCTCCATCCTCCACAATTCCAAGTCTCGACTCCACCGCCTTGAGCCTCCACTCCGGCCACCTCCTCCATCCTCCATAGTTCCACAATTCAAATCGGCGACATCCCGGCAACACTCCAGCCTTCAGCGACCACCTCTAGCCTCGCACTCCAGTTCCACAGTTCCGGCGACATCCTACTTCCCCAAACTGGTTTGATTTCATCTCTCAATATCATTTACGATTTTGAGTATGTTTAAACATTTCAAGTGTTAAACATGCTCTATTGGTCTATCAGTTTCATCTTTGACTGTAGCTTTGATTTGCTTGAACTTATAAAAATAAGTGGGTATTCTGATTTTGAAATGTGTTCTGTAATCTCTGCAATTTGATTTGCCTTGTAACTGTTCGACTAAATGCCTGAATCAGAAGTTGAGTGTTTCCCTGAACATATATATTTGTGAAGGGAATGTCAAGTAGAGTTCTTAAATGCCTGAATCAAAGATGCTTCCTGGAAGACTCTTGAGTTCTTAAATGTTGTAAACTACAGATGATAACATACCCTTTTACATGTTATATAACATACCCTCATTGGAAGACTCTTGAAGCTATTTACAAATACATTGTTATATAACATTATAACATACCCTTTTACATGCTAATTCTTTTTCCTTTCTGTTATATATTAAGCATTGCTTCTAGGTCTAGACAAATATATATTAAGCATTCCCTAAATCAGAAGTTGAGTGTTTCCTTGAAATGTGCAGATTGTGTGATTAAATGGCTAGTGTTTCAAGTACACACGGTGATGATTCTACGGGGTTTGAAGAAGATCTTGCGGCCCAAAGGAAGTTAACTTCCTCAGTTTGGAATGATTTCAAAAAAGTAAAAAAACCAAATGGAGAAACGGTTGCTATTTGTAACCATTGTAACGCAAACCTTGTCGGTGATGGTGGAACTAGTCATTTAAGGAAACACCTTAAAAGAAAACATCAAGAACTCATTGCCGATTCGGAATCAACTTCGGGTGTTTTAACTTATAAATTTAACCAAGAAAAAAGTAGAAAGGATCTTGCAACAATGATTATCAAACACAACTATCCGTTATCCATTGTTGAACATCATTGGTTTAAGGTCTACTCTCATGGTTTAAACCCGGATTTCAATATGGTTTCTAGAAATACAATGAGATCATATATAATAAGCATTCATCAGGAAGAGAAAGAGAAGTTGTATGCATTCTTGGAGAACCTTTCTTGCAAGGTAACTCTCACGACTGATATTTGGACTTCTGATCATCAAAATATTGCATACACATGTTTGACTGCTCACTTTATTGATGAAAATTGGGAGTTGAAAAAGAAAATTCTCGCGTATAGACATATAGAATATCCTCATGATGGTCAAACTTTGTTCAAGTTTATACGTGATTTGATCTTAGAGTGGAACGTTGATAGGAAACTCTTTGCAATGGTTGTTGACAATGCGTCTTCAAATGATGTCATGGTTAGAATACTGAAGACTTGGCTTGGGGAAAGGTCGTTACTAAGTTTAGATGGAGACTTATTTCATGTACGGTGTAGCGCACATATACTAAACTTGGTTGTGCAAGATGGGTTAAAATTAATTCAAGGACTCATTGAGAAAATTAGACAAACCGTAAGATACTTAAAAAGTTCAACATATGCAAAACAAAAGTTTGATAATGCAGTCAATCAAGTGAGATTGAAGGGTAAAAAGACATTACCAGCTGATGTTCCTAACCGATGGAATTCTACTTACTCCATGCTTGATGTTGCAATATCTATGAAAGAAGCACTTGAGCGATTAAGTGATCTTGATAGGCTCTACAAGTTTAATCCTACTAATGAAGAATGGGAAGTTGCGACTACTATAAAAGAATGTTTGAAAGTATTTTATGATGCAACGAATCATTTTAGTGGTAGCAACTTTCCGACATCAAATGTTTTTTTTGTGGATGTTTGTGATTTGCAACTTAAGCTTTGTGAATGGGAAGAAAGTGAGATTGAATATTTGAGGGCATTTGCTAAGCCTATGAAAAGGAAATTTGTGAAGTATTGGGATGAGTGCTCTTTGGTTCTAGCACTTGGTGTTATTTTTGATCCTCGATTCAAACTAAAGATAGTGACGTATTATTATGGGAGAATATATGGGGATCAAGCCGAGACTTATGTGACTCGGGTTAGAAAAGCCTTTCATGATTTATTTAAAGAATATAACAATGCTAGCGGGGGGATTCAAACCCTTCCGAGTCGTAGTAATGTGAGCCAATCTTTTGATAAATTTAGTGGATTTGATCAATGGTGTGAGGTTGAGGAACCTCATGTTGAGAATCAAGAATCTGAGGCTGATGTTTACTTGAAAGAAGCATTGTTTCCTCGAGAAGATGACTTTTCTTTATTACAATGGTGGAAAATTAATGCTAGCAAGTATCCGGTGCTAGCAAAAATAGCAAGGGATATTTTGGCGGTACGTGCAACAACAGTGGCATCTGAGTCCGAATTTAGTGTGGGAGGAAGAACACTTGATGAGACACGTTCACCCATGCTTCACGAGCTTGTCGAAGCATTGGTAACGACATCCGATTGGATTGAAGAGAAATGATGAATTATATACAAAGGTAAAATATTTGAGTTTTTAAACTTTCCTTTTTGTTGTCTTTTTTAGTTATCTTCAGTTTTATTTGTTACTAGATGGATTTTTACTTTTTTTTTTCTTTTTCCATTACCTTTGTTATGATGATTGTTGATTTTTAGGTGGCCTCAATTTAATATCCCTACATTTGAAGTGAGGTCGAGGTCTCGAGGATGGGCAAAAAGTATCATGAGGTTTGTTTAATACTTTAATTACATTGAAGATTATGAGTTTTGTTGTTCTATGAAAAACTACTTTCTTGATAGAATTCATTTAAGTTGAGAATTCATTATGGTTTTTTTCTTTTTTGCTGCTTCAAGTTAAGTGTTTCAACAATTGTTGTTTGTTGATCCTGTTTTCTGCATAATTTAGATTAGGGTTTTAATTTTGAGGCAATTCTGTAAAAAAAATTAGTAATTTGTAGTTCTGACAATGCTAAACTAGATGTTGACTTGATCATTTGCTTCAGCCTTCATATTGTTGTTTTGTGGAGTATTCATTTGTGACCTTGAATATGAAATAATAAAAAGAAGGTTAGAAGCTAAACTGCATAATTAATGGTTTTTTTCACAGTTACAACTTACAAGTTACAACCACAAATCAAGCAAAAACAACATTGAAGATGTTGAGGGAAAATAGAAACAAATTTGATTTGGTCATCAGTGATGTTTATATGCCACTTTGAAATGCTAGACATGGATGGTTTCAAGCTTCTTCAACTAGTTGGCCTTGAAATGGACTTATCGGTCATCAGTAACCCCAAATGCTCTATTTTGCTCTATTCAAGCTTCTATTTTGATTCTTGAAGATAGAACAAGTTCTGTTTGATTGTTTAAGATTGTGAACTTCATCACTGTTGAGCTTAGTTTACATTTTTCTATCAAACATCATCAGAATTGTGATCCATCAGAACTGTGTGTATGCTGAAGCTTATCAAGCTACTTAGTTACTTTAGTTTGTGAGTGATTGTCTGCCATTTCCCAAAATTCATTTTGGTTTGTTGCTTTGTTTTGGTCATTGTCTCATTAATGTTACTATCTAATTCATTTTGGTCATTGTTTCAAAAGTCATTTCAATCGAACATTATTAGTTTGCTTAGTTTGTTTTCTGATTCTTATGTATATTGACAGTTTAGGTGTAGAAAGAGACAATCCTGTTTGGGTGGGGTGGGGTGGGGTGGGGGTGGGGTGTATGGGGTAAGAGTGACAAATTATATTAATAATATATATATATATATATATATATATATGTATGTATATATTAAAAATAATATTAAATGGGTCGCCCCGGGTCTAGATCCAATACTAATGGGGCGGATCCATATCCAATTAAATAGGTCTCATTATTAATGGGTCAGATCTAGATCCAATTAAATAGGTCTGTGGGTCAGGTCAGATCTTTAAAAGATCCGCCCCGCTCTGCCCCATTGACAGGCCGGGGCTGGGGCCTGCTGGCTGCTTAAGGTAAGTTTAAAAATCGGCTTTTATCACGACTTATTCTAAACACCCAAGTTGAATGCCTATGAACTTTGATTACAAGCCTAATTTGTTTGTCCTAGAACTTGGGGATGATACTTTGTATATTTCGCTGATACTCTGATAGGGATTGGAAAGGTACAATAACTACTAAGTACTAATTCATTAGCATGTATATATCTGAGAAGCTCAAATGCAATCTTTCTCCCTGCTTTAAATTACCAAAAATGGATTACGTATGTGTAAAATATGGTTTAGAGTCTTGCTTTAAATTGCCACAAATGGATAATGTATGTGTAAAATATGGTTCAGAGTAGGGGTGTAATGGAGTCGAGAAACTCGTGAGCTACATGAAATCGGCTTGGTTTAAGTTGAGTTGAGCTCGAGCTACTTGAGTAGGCTGTTGAGTTGAGCTTGAGTAATTAAATACTCGGCTCGTAATAATTTCTCTATAGTGGCGCTATTTGGCGCTATTAACAACTGTGGACCTGATTATCAAACAGCAATGGCAAGAAAGCGTCTGCTGCTGCTTCTAAAGCCCTTGGAGGCCAACCCCTTTCATCAATCAAACTCTGTCTCTCGTGCTACAAACCCTAAGGTATCCCCTATTCTTTTTGTTGATTTTATGATCTTTAACTTCTAGAGTTTTTTAGTTTACAAATTTACAACATGTTTCGTTTACCTTAGTCATTAGGGTAATGCAAAGTTGTTCGATAAAATGCCCATGTGAACAGCAAACACTTTAGCTATGTTTCTTTGATCGTTTGGTTGTCCCCTCCATCCCATGATTGTAGCGTATATCACTTGAAATTTTTTGCTATGTAAAAAAGAACGAGTTTTGCAACATATCCATGCTGCTGTTAGACGTTATATTTTGTTGTGGCAACTTGACATTTTTTCTCACCAGTTAAAAGAAGATTTACTTGTTCATGTTTTAGTCTTATTATCTCAAAGTTTATCGTATTCTATAACGTTCTGCTTTGTATATATTGATATGTTTATTAAATCCTAATCGAAATACAAAACATGGTTTGCCTGTATCAAGTTAAAGCCAGTCGATAGTCCAAAGCAATCTATAATCTTGGGACAAAGGTATTTTGAATCGATCAGTTTTTCTTACTTTTAATAAGATTGAGCCGATAGAACCTTCTGATCTTGTTTTCCTATAGTTAAGAATTTTATCGTACTCATCCCTCTTACTTATGCAGACTGCCTTTGTTATACAGATTGTAAAAGACGATAATGTGTTTTAGACTATAGTTTTTCTGATCAGTTTATCATCGAGTCTAGTTAAATGTAAAAGACTATAATGTGTTTTATTATTGACGAGAGTTATTATTTAAGCTTGAAACACTGCAATATCTGTTCTGTATAAAAGAGCTACTTGGCTATGTGCTTGATGACCGGTTCTTGCGTTTGGAACTTCAGAAGGATCTTTAATTTGACACATTTTTCTGGTCTTAATATTTAGGTAGTTCTTCTGAATGAAGAAAGCGTTGTTTATGAATGAATTTCGAAGAAGGAGACGTAGATTTAGTCACTGGCCAACGCAAATAGTTGGTTTCCATTGTATCTACATAAGTCAGTGTATAATACTTTTTTTATAATTTGGCCTTTTTCCATAGATATTCCCAAGTTTGGATCTTGTTTGACAAGGCTATGAAATTAATCAAGACGCGAATTATAATTGGTATTAGGTGTCAATATCAAAGCCTTTTACTTATGAATGGGTTATTTGGGTTGTATTTTTGTCTTTAACTGGTCAAATAAAACAATTTAGCTGAAAGTGGAGCTAACGTGATATGAAAGCCTATTTTTTATGCATACAACCTCAGAAAAAGGTTTTTATACCAAGATTCAAACTATGTATATAATATTACTGTTTTTCTAACCATAGTTAATGCATTATTTATTTATTTGTTGATAAAAAAAATTCAAAAATGGACAATAAACTTTTTAGTGGCTATCCCAACCCAAGACTGCCGTTTCGACCCATTTTAAACGATGACATGTGTGAACCCTGACCCGTTACTCAACCTAACTGACACATCCGTCTTGCTTAGGTGAACTGGAGCACTGAGAACCACATTTACTCTTTTTATCTCTTGGTATAACATTTCTAATATTGTTGATAGACCTTGTTGTAATGAGTGATAAATTTTATGTCGTCTTGTCTTTTTTTTGGTCTGTTTTAAAAAATCCATTCCTTTGGTGACCTATGGGGCAGGTATTACATTTTCTGGATAACAGGCGCAGAGTTCATAAAGATGCCATAGATTTTTGTCAAAATATATTACAAAAAAAGTCCATTGACTGGGATGCTACTTTTCGTAATAATCTGTCACAAGACATTCGTAATGTGGATCTTGTTGTTACCATTGGCGGTGATGGCACACTTTTGCAGGCAAGCAGTCTGTTGAATGATTCAATCCCATTACTGGGATTAAACTCTGACCCCACTCAACCACAAGAGGTTTGCTCATTCCTTGAGTCTACATTTTATTTTCCATAACTCGTATTGTTACCTTTCTTATTTCATATTCCTTTCATGATTTTGAAAATTCGTGGATTTGCTTAGGTTCAAGAACTAGGTAATGAGTTTGATGCTACTAGAAGCACTGGTTATCTTTGTGCTGCAACTGTCAAAAACTTTGAACAGGTATGACCGTATGAATATGATTGCTACATTAGATAGATTGAACACAAAAAAGAAAAATAAAAAAAGAACAATTTTACATTGCTAGTATTCTTGGATCTTGCAGATACTAAATGACATCCTGGAAAATCGGATAGCTCCTTCTGAACTATCAAGAATGTCAATTTGTGTGAACTCAACACCATTGTCAACGTATGCTCTTAACGACATTTTAATTGCAGATCCGTGTCCTGCATCTGCCTCTAGGTTCTCATTTAGGTAACATACATAGATTTCTTCTGTATAAAATTTTAAAGTATGATAGATGGCAATCTTGACCAATTTACTTATAATTGGTTCAATTTGGGTAGTTCATTATATCGAACAAGTCTAATTTTAAAACAGATTCACCTTAAAGTGGAACGGGTCAAATAGGTTGTACATGTAACCAAATTTGTTTCTAATGCATACAACTTTGTAAATCGTTGTCAAAGATTTAGGCTATTATTGTACTAATATTTTTTTTGTAATCATTGGGGTAGATCAAGGAGCCGTTCAAAAAAATTAGTATGTTCATTACTTGCAGTTTTTTTTTACAAAAGTCAAAAGTGGAAAAGAAAGTGTTAGTGGGTCAATATGTTCCAATCTGTTTTGACCCACACTAAAAATAACGTGTTAAATCCAAACACATTTTTGCCCGTGACTGGACCCACCCATCTTGCCACCTCTGGAAACTCGATATTGTTCCTCCTATCTCCTAATCCTTATCTTTTTTTTCTTTTTTTAAAGAATTAAGAAAGACGGGAAACCAAGTTCACCTCTAGTCAATTCTCGATCTAGTGGTCTACGGATCTCAACAGCAGCGGGATCAACAGCAGCAATGCTATCAGCTGGTGGATTCACCATGCCCATTTTATCAAAAGATCTCCAGTACATGGCGAGGGAGCCCATTTCACCACAACCATCAACCTCGAGTTTAATGCATGGACTAGTAAAACCAAACGAATCCATGGATATAGATTGGTACACGAATGAGGGCTTCATCTATATTGATGGTTCTAATATGCTTCATCATATTCAATATGGTGACACAATACACGTATCATCGCAAGCACCAGTTTTGAAAATCTTTTTACCTCGTAATTTGTCATCCAGTAAGATCTGAGTTTCCCGTAGTTCAGGTGCATAAAACTTATCGAATATGAGTATGATAAATTAGTAGATCGTGTACAAATGGTGCAAAATGCCTCGTCTTCTTTTCTGTTTTTCCCATCTTGCAAAGATACAAGTGCTGATATAGGAATATCTGGTATGTTAGAAGTTCAAATGACCAATTTAACCTTCTGTGTGTCTTGATAACAACAATGCTTAAAAGGTATACACAACTTAATTAAATTTGTCCAAATTGACACTAAATCTTGTCTTGGTTGTTTACATGTATCCATCCATATCATCATGTGGGTTGCTTGCTTGCTTGCTTGCAATGGACCAATGGTCCTTTATGCGTAACCATCCATACCATCTTGTCTCGGTTGTTTGATTGTTATTTCATATTCTTGGAATTGATGTTGCAATACTTACATAACCATATACGAAATTTTCGAGTATATGAAAGCTTAGGAAAATTGTTTTTTGCGTGTCTAATGTCGATATTACTATCATCACATTTAATCACTTATTTTCCATGCATATTTTTTATAAGCTACTTTTTTTGATTTTTTAACTTATGAGTTTATTATAAGAAAGTAAGCCGGGCTTCTGAAAAATAAACCGAATAATATAAGATTATGAAAAAATAAACTCGAAAAATAAATATTAAATAAGCTAAGACGAACAATCATAGGTTGATAAAAACAATAACATATTATATACAGAATCGTATTTAAATTCAAGTAGCATCTTTAATAACCACCACTAAGTTCGTAAAATATATTTTAAATGTTGTCATGTATATTCGATGCATACGCAACTTGCAAAAAATTTGGACCGCCACATCATCATAGATGGTGATCTAGCGTCAACATGATGTTTAAATAGGATTTTTCTTAATTCCATTTGGTCTTCTTTATTTGAATTAATATTAATATTAATATTTTATTTGTTAGTGTCTTAGAATATTATTATTAATATTGAAAAAGATAGATTACTAGAAAAAGTATTATAAACGTAGGAATTTGTCGATAGACAATGTCCAATTTTTTAGATCGTAAGATGAATATTAATTTCAATTGCTAACAAAAAATAAAATAAAACGATCACTTGAATTCCTGTTAAAAAAATCTAGTGAACAGGTTATTGTTTGTGTTGTTTACATTGCATCATACTTAAGTATCATCTCGACTAAGATCATGAGCATTTATTCTCTTACTTCCTCTTGTCACATCAGTGCTATACTATTTTTTTCTTTCATTCCCCTTCATCCACTAACACTCACATCCATCCCCTTCAAACATTTTATATATATTTTTAAAATATTATAAATGTAGAGAGAGAAGAGAGATAGAGAGAAGAAGAGAGAGAAAGAGATGGAGTGAGCGTGAGTAAGAACCCACTCAAGGAACTCACTTAGAGTGAAGGGGGTGGGGCGATGTGAAGAAGCCTAAGGGGTTGTTTGTTAAAACAGAATGATTAAGCACTGAATGATTATGTGGTCTGAATAATTCAAAGGCTCTGAATGAATCTGCC
>JAUEJL010140042.1:0-10828 GCA_032274825.1 Drosophyllum lusitanicum | reverse complement strand
CTGTCATCATCGACTACCTCAAGAAAATTCAAAACCTCATGGTCATTCTTTTGGTTCCAATCGTACTGACAATGTTACTGAATTCAAGAATAGGACTCTTGATTCGTATCTTGACACTGTGGGAATTACTCATCAGTTCTCTGCCTACGCACCCGAACATAATGGTGTAGTGGAAAGACATAACCATTCATTGGTTGAAGATGCTAGAACGATGCTATCTTATGCCCAACTCCCACCTTCCTACTAGGCAGAAGCTATCAATACAGCATGCTACACGCAAAACAGATCAATCATTCATCGCCGTTTCAATATGACTCCATATGAACTTGCAAATGGCATTGGGCCTAATATTAAATATTGTTTTATATTTGTTAATATATGCTTTGACTTTAATTAAAAGTGTAATCTAGGAAAATTTTACTCCAAAGCTGATGAAGAAATTTTCCTCGGTTACCCATAGGAGTCAAAAGCTTTTTAAGTACTTAATAAACGGATGAATGCTGTTGTTGAGACCATTAATGTGACTTTTGATGACAACTTAAGTGTCAATGATTTGAAAAACAAGTCATAGGAAATATCTTCTGGACAAATCCGTTCAAGACCTGTTTTATGAAAAAATGAAACAAATTTTTAATTAACAAACACTAACTCTTATCATTTGGATTTTCTATTTGAATTCATTAATAATTCTGGATTCGATGTTATCTCTTCTGGAAGGCATGAAAATGTAGTCCAACAGGAATCCATATCTACAACAACTTATGTGTCGACATCTACGTCGCAGACTGGAAATGGACATGCATTTACAAGTTCTAATTCACCTGTTAGTGAAGCACCGGTGGTATAGCCTGATGACGAATACCAGGGTACACTATTTTTTGATCCAAACCCACATGTAAAAGAGGAGGACATAGAACTTTCAAACCATTTAGAAGAATTCTTTTTAAAAATACAAACCCCTACTGAACCACGTTGGGTTAGATCTCACCCTAAAACCCAAATAATAGGCAGATGAGTAAATACACGATCTACTACTGCCAATGAATGTCTTTTCTCCAGTTTCCTTAGTAAGATAGAACCAACTCGCATCACAAAAGCACTTGAAGATCCGGACTGGGTTATAGCCAAGCAAGAGAAATTGAATCAGTTTGAAAGACTAAAGGTATGGTGCCTAGTAGCAAAACCTGAAGGAAAGTCCATAGTTGGGACTAAGTGGGTCTTTAAGAACAAAAAGGATTCCGATGGTATTGTCATGAGAAACAAGGCCACCCTAGTGGCTATGGTCTACAATCAACAAGAGGGTATTGATTATGATGAGACATTCGTCCCTATTGCCATAATTGAGGCTATATGATTATTTTTAGCATATGCAGCCTTCAATGACTTGAAGGTATATCAAATGGATGTGAAAATAGCCTTTTTGAATGCAGTCCTAAAGGAATAAGTTTATGTAAGCCAGCCTAAAGGATTGTAGACCCTAGGAAACCTGATCATGTCTACACAATAGACAAAGCATTATATGGCCTGAAGCAAGCACCGAGGGCATGGTATGATGTCTTGTCTACATATCTGACCAGAGAAGGATATTCAAAAGACCAAATCAACAAGACGTTGTACATAAAGAAGAAGGGACATGATTATCCGTTAGTTCATATATACGTGGATGATATTATCTTTGGTTCTACCAATCCTAAGTACAGTAATGAATTTTCTCAAACCATGACAAAATGTTTTGAAATGAGCATGATGGAAGAGATGAACTTCTTTCTCAGGATGCATATTAAACATATGTCAAATGGTATTTTTCATAAATCACTCTAAATACATTCATGATTTATTGAAAAGATTATAAATGCAAAATTCTTCATCATTAGCCACCCCTATGTCTTCCAAAACAAAGTTTATCTGCTACTCTTGATGGAAAGGCAGTTGACTTGAAGACATACAAAGGAATGATTGGCTCATTACTCTATCTAACAGCAAGTAGCCAGACATAATATTTTCTACGTGTCTCTGTGCAAGATTCCAAACAAATCCTACGGAATCTCAACTTCTAGCTATGAAACGAATCCTTAGATACCTGAAGGGAACTCCAGACTTTGGTTTGTGGTATCCCAAATACTCAGCCTTTGACCTACATGCTTATTCAGATTCAGATCCAGATTATGCTGGTTGTATACTTGATAGGAAAAGACAGACTAGTCTGTTGGAGTTCGAAGAAGGAGAACTACGTATCCACATCAACTTTAGAACCTAGATTTGTAGTTGCTGCTAGTTGTTGCTCACAAAGTCTGTCAATGAGGACTCAACTTCTTGAATTTGGTCTGGAATTCAACAAGATCCCTATCCTGTGTGACTCTCAAAGTGAAATTGCTACCACATATAATCCAGTACATCATTCCAAGACAAAGCATATCGATATCAGGTATCACTTTTTGAAAGATAATGTTGACAAAATGTCTCGTTGAATTGCATTATGTTCATATGGATAATCAACTAGCTGATTTATTTACCAAGCTACACGATGAAACTCGTTTCTCCTTCTTGGTTTCTAAACTAGGCATGTGATGACATAATATCATAAAACCTTACATTTTGATATTTTTGTGATGCTTCTAGAATGGAATTATGCGAAGTTATGTTCCTTGTGCAAGAGAATGCATAACTTCAGGGGGAGAGCTGATGACCTAAAGAATACGAGTATTCATTGTCTATGCATACTTGTAGGAGGAGAAACAATCAACGAAAATCACAAAAACACATAGTTATTTTTATTCAAAATGGCAATTCCCACATAAGACATGAAAATTTCAAAAATATGTGTTATTTGTTTGATTAAAATGATAAATACAAAAATATTTTTAGTTTTCTTTCAAATTAATATTGATAGCATGATTTAAGGGGGAGTTTCTTTTTGTAATTTTTTAGAAATCATTTTAATTTTGTTGATAAAAAGAAAAATCCAAAAATATTTTTCCTTTATAATACTTAGAAATTTATTTTAAACAAAAGAGGCAACAGAAAGCAGTTAACAACGGATTTCGGATGAGGTAAGAAGCCTAAGTTCAAAATCGGGTCACCACCGACCTTGGGTTGACCCATGCTCCGGTTAAACCATTAAATAGTTCCACCGATATTGGGTATAACATACATCAGTTCATACGCTTCTCTCTCTCTGAACCGAGATTTTCCATAACTCAACCATTTTGAGTGATTTTTGCTTCATCGAACTCGATTTTCAACCAACAATCGAAAGGTAAACAAGATTTAAGCAAAATCAACCATTAACATGGTCAATTTTGTACTTTTTAGTTGAGTTTTTTCTTATGAACAGTAACTGTTCATATGAGTTTGAATCAAAACACATCTAAATGTGTTTGTTTGGTCGAATCTTTGTGTCGTAAAGTTTTTTATAGTTAAAACGATCATGCATCTCTGTTTTGTTTCAACAAAACATCAACAAAACTAGACATTATATTTTCAAATATTCCAAAACCCGCATTTTGAAAACTGAAGGGTTATTTGGATTTTTGACTAATCAAATGATGTTGTTGGTCTTGATTTAGTGTAACAAAAGTGAGCAGAATATGTTTTCGACGATTGTGGTCCATGATTTTAAGTACTTTAAGCCAAAACATGATAAATTAAAGATTCACCAAGGATGCACGTGACTGTGAACCAAGTTTTTTAAAGAAAAACCGAATTTTGGTCATCAACCGATATCGGTTGTTTTCATGAAATATGAATTGATCTTTTAAACTTAAAAGCTTTCCATAATTCAACTGATTTTGGTCACCAAGTAATTTCGGTTGAAATACACCTCAAGATCGGTCACTACATGTTTTTAAAAATTCCAACTGAATTAGATCATCATGAATTCGGTTGATGAAAATTTTCAAATAAAATGTCAAGTCTCAACCGAATTTGATCAACATCCGAATCCGATTGAAGTGAGGATTGTAGATTCTGGTCAACACTTAAATGATTTTCAAGTCTTATCCGAATTCGATCGCTTGTGAATTCGGTGGAACTTCAAATCCGGCTATAAACTAAATTTTTTAAATTTCAAAACCTCAACCGATCTCGGAGAACACCTGATTTTGGTTAATCACCCAATTTTGTTTCAACTTACAAAATTTTCAACCACTATTGGGCACATGCTTTTACTAAATTTTTCAACCAAGCTTTAAATTTCGGTCGAAAGGTTGGGATACAAATTCAGTCACACTTATTCTTCACCTGAATTTCGGCCAACTACCATCTTCGATCATTTTATCCAAATTCAGTCCAATACTTGCATATTTTTAAATATATCTATCGAGTGTTAACATGTTTGCTACATTTTGTCATTAACAGATGTTTGGAGCAAACCCAAACCCAAGCCCTTCTGGTTCTCAGCAATCTCTATCCTCTACCACAATCATGAACCCAAACACGTATCTTCCCTATAAATCCAACAATATTTGTTTAATGTTGAGAACACGATAACTCCTTTCCCAATCGTTTCTGAGCTAATCACTGCCCAATCCTCTAAACCATTTCTTTACCTACAACCCACATGACTCAAAATTCCAAATTCTTGAGGTGTATCTCCAACAGTTCTGGGATACCTTGACCGAATCTACCACCGATGATGGAACTCAATGCTTAACCGCAACAATTGACAAAATCTCCATTGACCTCACATATAACCACATAAAACACATTCTGAAACTACCTAAGACAAACCGCTACCCACCCAAGGCTTCATATGATCCAATTCCCTCTAGTAATGATTTGTTTGACCTTATACGCCAACTGGGTATAATGGTAATTTAAGGAAGATTTCTTCTTTCAAGAGAAATGGACTTGTTCCCTTTTAGTAAACCCTATATGCCATCATAAACATATGTGTCACTGGTACCATGCCAGGATGCACACAGGAACAAATTACTCTCTATAGGTCTTTGTAGGCATAGCCCATCATCTGCCCCTTGACTATGCCCTACTCTTCTAGAAAGACCTGATTAAAATGGTGAACGACAAGAAGTATCTAAACAGAGGAAACGCTATAGGCCGTTTATGCGGTTTCTAACAACGATTTTAAATGTAATCGAGGCCAAAACTGATGAAATTTCCAAAAGGCAAAATCATCCTATTGCGTTGATGTTCAAAATGAAACAACTTAATGCTATGTAAAATCATCCTAGCATTGCACCAATGATAATTCAGATGCCATTAACTAGAACGATGGATCAGGGTAGTGACATTATGAGGACATATATGAGGGATAATAATATTCCCCTTACAGAACAGCAAGAACCTGCTGATCCTACCCCAGGGCCTTAGGAGCCAGTGAGGGTTAATCTAGGGGTCTAGAGGTCCAGGAGCATGGGGATGCTTCTGGAGGGGGAGAGTCAGAGCGACAAAATTTTGAGAGGGGTGGTGAAGTTGTTGAAGGTGTGAGAATACAAGCGGGAGTAGGAGAGTTTGATCCATCCACTACGAATGTTTCTGGAAACTCTAATTCTAAAAGTATGTCCAATGATTCTGAGACTACCCATTCTGCGTTTGCTGAGATGGATGATGAGGCTGAGGCTGAGACTGAGCCTGAGAAGCTTCAATCACCAATGGCTGCTCAAGAGTTAGACGACCTTTTTTACCATGGTCTGAATTTTGGTGATGTTCACACAAGTTTTGTCAAGAGATATGAGACCGGTTCCTTAAAAGTAAATATTGTACTAAAACCAGCAAGTGTTGCACCAGAGCACATTGCTGAGAGACCAGCTGCCTTAAGCGAAACAATCCCCGACATTACATGTCATCCAGACTGAGGTCTCCATCTTCACAAAAGCCATGACTACTGAACCTAATCTCGAGAAATTCATGGCAGATTGTTTAGAAGGAAATGAAGAGGAAGACAGTGAGAAAACAAAGAGTCAGCGTGTTGCAAGAAAAGAAAACGTTAAGTGTGAGAGATTCCCAATTCAAACAAGTCGGCAAGCCACATCCGTTATTGGACTGAGTGTGTCTCAGTCTGATATTGAAATAGACACTGTCATCTCAGCAGTGCATGCACTTATCCCCACCAGCTACTCAGCACACACTCAATAGTCTGCTGTTTCATCTCACGGAGAATTTTCACAAACACTACCGGCAACTCATTCAGATTTTGCTAGTATTGAAGCTAGTAGATTATCTCTCATGTCTAAATCCATCTTTCGTGCACAATTGAGTCTAGTACAACTTGTTGATAATATATCTTTGATTACTAGGACACCGATTGTAGTACCCGCTCATCTGTGTGATGTTGCCCTAACATCCATAGTATAACCAATTGTTCGACAACCACGAGGATCGGAAGAAATTCCTACCAATGTTACTCATATGCCAACATTGAACATAGGCCACACAGTTGCTACAATTGTTGTGTCAACAAGAAATCTAAGTGATCTCGGTGTTACCCCTGAATTCAAAAGATACATCAATGAAAAGTTTACCAATCTTCAAAGCAACTTAACTCAAGAGTAGCTGCCCAATCCAAACACTTTGACACCAAGTTTGATAAACTTGTAGCTACTCTACAAACCCTAAAAGATAAACATGTTGCCGAGAAAGATTACAGTATTGATGAACTCCAGTCTCTACTCCACGCCAAGCTTAACAACCTATCCAACCTAAGCCAAGAGCAGAGAGACCTAATTTCATCCCTTAACACTCAATCAGCCCAACCTTCAACCCTGCATAATTTAAAGGATGACATTCTTTAAGTAGTATCCAAAATGACTGAGTCAATTACAAAAACCCGAACTGACTTTGGAAAATGAATTGATGTGTTGGAAACTACTTGCAAGGCCCAAGATGAAACCCTCAAGAAAAGCATGACAATCATGATCACGATCACCATGAGGGGGAGAAATGGAGATGACTATATATCACACAAAGAGCAAGTAGGTCTAGTGTTGCTGTTGTTCAACAAATTGAGTTTCCAACCAAAGACAGCCAACCTGAAGAGGGTGAAATCAGAGATGAGGAGGTAATAGTTCGTGGGTCAGTTGTTGAAAAGCCTTAAGTGCCGGTAACCAAGGAGGAGGAGGAGGAGGAAAGGTTATCACGGAAAAATCTCAACGAAGTTGTGATACAACCAACAAATCGTTAAATATTTCCTCCTGAACAAGGCAAGTTCAATATTGGGCCTAAGGATCTGATCGTTCAGCAGAAAGAAAGAGAAGAAAGAGAAAGAGAAAGAGAGGGCACCGAATGGGCAATTCCAGAAACTTACCACGGCGGCCCAAAAGCGCCTCTTATCCTTCCCACCAGCCAAGTATCAAAACAAGAGGTGCTCAAAACAAACCTGTACATACATGAAAAAACAAAAGTTTGGGAGCCGTATTCCTTGAGGATAGAATACAAACCATCTAAACAGATAAACTCGAGGATATGATGCTAATTGAGCTCATCGGCTTGGAAAGTGCGGAAGAAATCAAATTCAAATATCTTATGGCACATCATGCTTCGCTAAGGGAGAACATGGTGTCAAAGTATCATATCTTTGACTCAATCACATGACAGTGTCAAATCTACTACGATACAAGATGGTACATTTTTACATCACAAGAGAAGATCTAAAGGTATATGAATTCAACTGGTCTTAGACACATCAGTCTAGACAACCTTAACTTTTTGTATGATCTACTTGGTTATAAACTGGAAAAGATTTTTGAAGAAAAAATGGGATATAGTGTGCTAAGAAATTTCATGAGAAAAAGAATAAGAGTAGCACAGTATACAGATCTGCAGATTGGAACTAAGAGTGACATTAGAAAGATCGAAGTACTGAAACCAAATAAGACCCACACAAAGCTTGATCAACTTGAGTAGCTGCAGATCATTGAAAAGTTTGACGATGACTATGAAGGAAATGAAGGATTGGTATGCCACAATCAAAGAGGTCATATGATCTTCCTGTCTAAACTTAATGCATACTCAGATCCAACCTTAAACTTCTGGCGTGTGAATCTCAATCAAAAGTTTAGAAGAAATCGAGATAGCATGCCACTGGAGGAGCAAGTTAGAATAGGTAGGATAAAAGACTTGTTGGAATGAAAACCAGTTGAACGAAGAATGATCAGATCCTTGCAAACAATGTTTTACCAAAGAAACCAATAAACCATCTCAACACTACAAAAGGGGGAGATTATTAGATCTTTATTTGTAGTATTGAGATTACATTTTTGTTTATAAGTTTTATGTAATCCGGTTGTGTATCAACCGAAATAGGGGAGTCAATCTCGATCACTAGATGACCTAATATCATTGAAATGACCCCTATAAAAGCCATGCTAGACGACTTGTGGCTAGCATCTCTCACATTGTTCTTAATAGAGAACAGTGTCATTTACACCTTTTTGTGTGTGTAGTGAGAGAACTGGGTCCATCCTTAGCTCAAATATTCATTTTCATCTTTGATTCCTGTTCTAATGGACGTTCATAACCAAGCGAAGACACTCTTTCATCACATCTCCTAAGGTGCATACTAGACCGTCTCTGTTGGGTTTATATTAAGAACTTTGTCCGTCACTTTCAAGTGTACCACAAATACTTGTGTACTCGGGTGTATCCCATCAAGACCAGTCCATATCAAAGAATGTTTGGTTCCTCCACCATGCGACCCCATATAATAATGTGTCCTAGATGGAGTGAATTGTGAGACAATTCCCATAATTCTTATGATGGTTACAAAATACATAACTAAGGTACTTAACATCTCCACCAGATTTGAGAATCTTAATCCCTTTTGCCCAATTGATCAAATACCTCGT
Organism: Drosophyllum lusitanicum; assembly: GCA_032274825.1. NCBI lineage: Eukaryota > Viridiplantae > Streptophyta > Magnoliopsida > Caryophyllales > Drosophyllaceae > Drosophyllum > Drosophyllum lusitanicum. Next base: position 2,027 of record JAUEJL010140042.1, on the reverse strand, counting down.
CATGGTATCTTGAACATCACTAAAGGTTTCAGACACACCCATCCCTGCTACCACCATTGGTGAAGGTAACGAAGCATATGGAGTTATCCCATGGGACTACATGGAAAAGTGTGAGCAAAAACTAATAAGCTTTTATTCCTCTCACAAACACCAGTGAAGCATATCTAAGCCATTTAGCTTAAAAAACAACCCTTGCATTCAACATTCGATCCATGGTCAAATGTAACCAAGATCCCAATCCACATAGATCTTAGTGATGAAAGCCTTGTTTATAGATAGCTAAATCAATCTTGCCATAAAGGTAACTTATCCAAACCATTTTTGGACTCAAAATCATCATACATGATTATTATGTTACTTCTAAAGCAAGAGTTTATAAATGCCACAACATGGATACACTTTGAAATAAATTTGTCACAAATATGTATACAAAACTCAAAGTAATATCCTCGTCAACCAAGGCATAATAAACATAATATTTTTCTCGTCACGCAAGGCAGATAACATATATATAATAATGTAATAGCATAGTTGGAAGGAATAGCGAAATTCACACTCCCAATCCTCTCAATAGGGACAAACTCCAAGTTTCTTACCATGAAGTCCAGTTCTCCATGCCTCATCTACCTACTTCCTTTTAATACCTGCACTTCGCAACAATTTTTTTTTGTAACAAACGTGAGTGCCACAGCTAGCGTTCAAAAACCCAACTTTTAGAAATAAAAGAGTAATTGAGTCAACCATGAATGTACCTGAAGATGAGGAGCTAACTCTCTTTCTCTTTAGCAACCTTAGCTCCTCCAGGCACTTAGGGCAGCAGTGACGGCACCAATTTCTAATATTTCCTCAAAAGTAGCAAACTTCCCCTTGAAGAGCCATGTTTTAAGGCACATTCTCTTTGCCCTCTTACTCTGAGATTAGGACAAGATTGGTAAAACTAAACTTCCCACTTGAGGTCAGTTTCTTCATCTTGGTTATACGTTCTTAAAAACGTTAGTGTGAGTGGACGAGGTGAGTTTGCCATTGACCATGTTAGACTCAATAGTCTTCAACATGCAATGCAAATTCATTAAGGACTCCACCATTTTGTGCATATGATAGTTCTTATTAAACTCATCATAAGACACGAGCACGGACGGGAGAATCATATTCACCACAAGCTCCCTCCCAATGGGGAATCCAAGCCTCTCCATCTGGTCCATTTATGCCTTCATCTGAAGGACATGAACACTTACATTTCCACTTTCTTGCATCTGACAAACGACAAGGGCGTTGACACACTTATAGAGTTCCTGCCTAACCTTTTGTTGGAACATGTCCCTCATCTAGTTAATCAAGTCGTACGCACTCACTTGCTCAAACCACTTTCGTAGCTCGGAGCTTAAAGTCGACAACATAAAATAGGAAACCTCTTTTGTGTCTTTGACTCACTTTTCATATGCGTATCTAGTACTAGCCCAACTCGTGTTCATAGCATGTGGCTCCAGAAGGGGTTCCTTAAGAATGTGCAACTTCGATTCATAGCGGAGAATAATCCTCAATTGATGATGCCAATCCTCAAACTTCACACCCATGAGTTTTTCCTTCTCTAGGATCGAACCGAGTGACATGGTCGGTGTGATGTCATTTACGTTTTCCAAATGCAATTTAGAGAAAACATTTTAGTGAATTTTGATATATTACCCTTGTTGAAATAACTACCCAAGTAGTTTAACAAAACCAATTCTTTAAATAAGGCTAAGAACCATTTCTCACTTCAGCTTATGATGGGTTTACCGTGGATCACAAAGCAAAGCTATTTACGCGGGTAACCATTTTACCTATTGCTACCATTTTGCAACTCCAAGGTCCTTGTGGGATCCATTGACATCAATTATGTCATTTGGCATGTTTGATCCCTTCCTACACCAATTCCTCCTTGGTCTCCCTAAATGACTCAGCTAGAACCGACATCACTGAAGTGTCACAAGTTAGAATTATAAATCACCCGTCAAGTACACGGTGGTACTCTCTACCAATGATAGGAT
>JAUEJL010140031.1:0-10828 GCA_032274825.1 Drosophyllum lusitanicum | reverse complement strand
CTCTGGGATGGAACACTTATGTACTATGTAAATATATGTTGCTATGGTCGGTTGATGTAATAGAGTAACACCACAGTTGATACAGTCTTTTGAATGTAAAACCTTTTGGTTTAAGTTTCCGCTGCTTAACTTAATAATAACTAACCGTGATTGAGTTCACGTTTATGAAAAACACAAATTTTTGCTAATTTTGTCGTTTTGCGAAGCCAATGTTTCACTATTCATACAAAAGAATTAATAAACTCACCTTGCGTCTGAGTAATGGGCTAAATAAATGATGTATGCTAACAAATACTCGGGTACCTCTCAATACCAAGAAATAGGCTAAACATTACAAACTGAGCAAATAGATCTGAAAACAAGACTATACGACCGAATTCGGGTCCTTAATAAAAAGTCTACTTCAACCGAATTCGGTCATCACTGACCAACCGAAAACCAACACTCAACTGAATTTGGTCACCGCCTTATTGACCGAATTCGTTCACCGCCGACTTACCTTAACCGAATTCGGTCATCACCCTATGACCGAATTCGGTTACCACCGCCTCAAGAAGAACACAACTGTTGTTCTTGATACCAAATCGATCCCTACTCAATTTTAAACAACTTGGGAGTGTTTTCTTACCTCCAAAACAACCCACTACACTCGTAGGATCAACAATAAACATCAACAACACCTTAAAGCGATGATTCACCCCTTTTTCATGCTTTAATCGACTAGAACATCAAAACTAACCAAACAACACACCTTAAAGCTTTTGAATCTGATACACTAATGTTTAGAAGTTAAACTTTGTTATTCTTCTTGCTTCAAATCGTATCACCCTTGGCCGGCTTTAGCTTTCTTCTTTCTTGAGAGTATATACAAGTGTGCATGTGTTTGGAAATAGCTACCCCCACCCCCCACATATATATACACACACAGACACAACTATCAATCAAAGTTAAAATGGTCCATACGACTATTTATAACTTCATTTTGACCGTTTAAACCCTCTAGTTTAAACACCACCTCAAGTCTCTTTGAAGACCACTCACATCATTCTAACACTTGCTTATGGGGATTTTCAAATCTTGGAACGTTACAATATTGAACTATATCTTATCATTTTTTTTAAATTTTATTTTTCATTAGATTTTTGTGGCATCAAAAAATCAGCGAGGCACCCAAAAGTTAACTAGTGACTCCTGTTCGTAAAAGTTAAAATTTTTCATATCGTCTGCAAAATTAACCGGTGATCCGTACCACCGCCAGACCATACATAGATCCGCCCCTGACATAATGTATACGAGTGTGATATGTATTAGACAGTATAGTTGTTGATTTAATATGGAAAGGCTGAAATGTGATAAACAAAAGTTCTAAATAGTTGATTTATTTTGTTGTTTTTTTTAATTTTAAATGTATAAACTAATTTAATGTCATTACTTTATTCTCAAACCTAACGAAACTTGACGCGCAACCAGCTAAGTTGGATTATTTATAAATAATTCATATTTATCTCAAAAAATACCATCGCTTTTTATTTAATATGTAAAAATATAATACCATCTTTTTTTAATGGATACGATCTTATTAATTAATACATATTGATTTACGTATAGCGTACCCGTTTTAAATTTATAAAATCCGTATTATTAAGGTAACCCTAAGACACAAATAGACAAGATGACCTAATCGTATTATAGTATAGTTTAAATAAGTATGAGTGTTGAACAATTGAGGAACGTGTATGATTTTGATTATATGTCTACTAATTAAATATTAAACTACTAAAAATATTTAAAAAGCAAATAAAGCAATAAAAGGAGAAATTTTGTGAACTTATCACTAATATCAAACTATCAACTAACTTAAACCACTAGCAACCTAAGAAAACACCAAAAGCAATTCAAAGAGAACAAAAACCAAGCAACTTGATGAGATTTAAATTATAATAATGGAGATTTTCCTACCTAGATTCGATTTCACCTTTTCAAGTTAATCAATTTCAACTAAATATGTGCAATGAATATTTTAAACATCATATACCGATTTCTATTGCGATTAGACTTATGATCAGATTATCTAACCCTATAATTATGCAATTAACTAACCCTATGGTCAAGAGATCAATTAAAAGCATAATTAGTCTATTTGGTTCAAATCAAGAAAGACCTAACCTTTTATGATTGTTTTTGTTCACCAATCATTCAATTAACACTTACACGTCATTATATGTTATTGCACACACATTAAAGTTTCTATCTTTGGTAGTTTAACCTTAGGATTGGTTAATCACTAGTCAATATTACCTATTGATCTTAGATATTCATGATTCAAGTTACATAAATAGATCGGTCATCTAATTTATGAAAACTCAGTTTGTAAACACTAAAAAAATAGATTCTTAAACACGTGGATCTTTGATTAAGCTTTACAAGATAAATATACGACATTAAATACCCTAATACATTAAAATTTAATCAACTTTAACAAGGTTTCATCTGCTCTAGAAAGCACTTGAATCTTCACTCCTAAGCCTTGATATATCTTCGATTCCAAGCTTCCAATCTACTTCAAGCCGCATATGGTACATTCTTAGAGGTATAATGTGGGTAAAAGTCGAATAGAAGTGGCCTCATCCGATCTAGAAGTTAGTTTAAATAAGATTGGATAATTCTGACGGATGCGTCGCATTGGGTGCACGGACGCGTCACATCGAGTAGAGTCCTCGCGTAACCCTGCTTCTTTTAAATTTGAATCCCGGCCTAATCTTCACGGACGCCACGTCTGGTATACAGACGCGTCGCGTCCATGCATTTTCACTATTTGAGCATAAAACTAAGATTGTAGCCTTTTGAGTCTAGTTTCCGTGGCCGTTTGGATCACATCAATCCGAATTCGTATGAGTGAGATATGATCAAAACAGTGAAGGTGTGTCGGAGCGGACAACTTTTCTCATTTTTCTTCCGTTTCTTCCGTTTTTGCTCAAAATTTTTTATCATACGTCTTTTTAACTTGAAAGCCAACAATTAAAGGTATTATGTATCTTTTGAATTATTTATGAATAATAACAGGCTAAAATGAAACAGATATCGCTTAAAATATATATCTAAATGTGACGATCTCACATATATAACATTCTAATATTTTATACAAAGACAGAGCTACTGCCGGAGTATATGGTGCTCGTCTCCTTCCAATTAACCGAATTAATCCATATCATTAGTTTCAACATAACTGATTGTATCCGGTCATCACAATCATCATCTTTGTGTGGTATCATTGTGATTGACTCTCACTAATGTTATCCCTAGCCTTACGTACAACACAATATTCAAACTCTCTTAATGTCTACATATATATTTTATTCGTTTTTTTAGGATCCCTAATTTTTCAAGGTTTTGTCTTGATTTGAGATTGATTTCCTGTTAAAATAAGTCATTTTATTAGAACTTATTGATTTTTCTAATTTATATTTCATGTATATTAATTAAGTGCAACTGTCGTGTCATCTATATAATGTAACCATTATGAAGACTTCACTAGTTAATGCAATCACGACTTATGTCAACTTATTCTCAAAAGTTGGAGAGAAATAAAGTAAATACATTTCAAAAGTTTTCAGATGCTTAAAAAAAGTAATCTCGTAGCAGTTTACTATATTTTTATCTTGTTTAGATATGATATTTATCACTAGCTAGTAAAATTGAGGCTAAGAAATCATATATGGCTCCGTCATTAACTTCAAAGACACTTAATCTCTATTACACGGTTAAATCCTCCAAAGTTGACAAAAATCTTTCCTTAGCCCTAAAATCTCTTTGATGAAACACACATGAGTAACTCAAAACATAGTTTAACGAGGTGGAAGCAGTTAAAGCAATTACTCATCATCACGTCACGTCTACAGCACAATTGACCTATATGTGTTCTAATCCTTTAATAAGCGACATTGTAGTTTATTTTAAGGTGTATCTAGTCATCTCATGATGTAATTATCCTATCATTCCATCAAATACCTAAGACCTTGTAGCCCAACGGTATCACGTGTTGGTGAAATGTGTCTCTTTTCAAGAGGTTGATGGTTCGAGTCTCATAATGGAGTAGATTTAGGAGTATGTTTAATGGGTGGGTTTGTTTGTTGTTTTAAAAAAGTCAAATAATTCAAGGTAAAGTGAATTACCAAAGGGTCTTTGGCCTAGCGGTATCAAGAGGTGTTAAGGTGTTCCTCCCTCTATGAGGTTGAAGGTTCAAGTCCCGTCATGGAGATATGTGTATCTTAGGTGAGCGCATGTGCGTTAGTCGTTCAAAAAAAATGTACAACGAATTTAATTACATTTGACCGCTTAATGTAGGAAATTAGGAACGGATTTTTTGGAATTGGTTTTGTAACAAAACTGGTACGTATTCACTTCACGCCTAAAATGAATATGGTATTGGGTCTTAACTACGACAAACTTTATTTGTCATGTTCATGAAAAAGATTCAATGGTTTGAAAGAAGAAAGTGTACGTGGTGATGATCAAAAATTTAAAGAAGTGCCAAATAACTTGTTAGTGATCATTTCATGTATACCTATGTGGCCCTCCTTAAATGACGATAATTGGAAATGGATAGTTTGTTTCTAGAGGAGGTAAAACTGTAACATGCTTTAGAAATAATAAATAAATAGGGGGAAGGGATTCGTAGAGGATAGGCAGAACATATATTACGATTGAGGCTTGTACTGGGCTCATCATCTCAAAATATTTGTGAAGCGTTGTATTCGAAAGTGTGGTCCGATTTAAGTGTTACTTTTGTCCTCTAGATGATGATCTTAATTAGTGAATATGTTAGATAGGAAGGTGAGCACACTATTGAATCTAATAGTAAAGATATTACGTATTTAATGAGTAATGAATTAAGAGATGATGAGTACATAATGTTCATGAAAGTTGATATATGATCATGAAACTGAATATGCAAGTCATTTGAACACTACAATTCTCATATCTATCAATTCAAGAAGTAAAAAAAAGACAATTTCTCGTGATATTTTCAGGGGTAAATAGGTAATTATATATAAACTCATAAGAATTTAGTCTTATTGTGATATCTATATCTATATCTATAATACTATATAAACCATTTAACATTCTCTCTCCTCTTTAATTTTAAGAGTTCTTAAAATTTAATCAAGACAAAATCTTAACCATTTATTTTATCTAAATTAATCTCTCCTAATTTATTTAACTTTTTATTCATTTAAAATATATTCTCTTACACTAACACAATTGAGATTTTGTCTTGATTGAATTTTAAGAACTCTTAAAATTAAAGAGGTGAGAGAATGTTAAATGGTTTATATAGTGTATATATGTTATGTATGTATGTGTGTGTGTGTGTATATATATATATATATCTCTCTCTTGGGCAAGTTCATGCACCCTGCAATATATCTGTATTAAGATCAAGGGTAATAGTTGGACACTTTCATTTCTTCAATTGTAATTCAAGATTTAATCAATATATTTTACTGTTTCATTGAGAACAACTATTATGTGGTTGTTATAAGAAGTTAATTTCTCAAACCAATGAAGAAATGACTAGAATAAAATGAGCATAAACTTTAAACTAGGCCTTTGTCTTAGGCTCATTACTGATTGTGAAATAGCTATTGAATTTGGTTCTCGAAAATTATAAGTGATCCTAAATCTGATCATGGTCTTAATGTTAATAGTTGTTCTTGATGTGCTTCTTACCGTTGTCTTTCTTATGGCCTTATTGCAATGCGCATATCCATTTGAGCGTTTTACGAGTTCAACATATAACATCTCATTCATTTATGTTTTTATTTAAAATTTTAAAGAAGTGCCAAATAACTTGTTAGTGATCATTTCATGTATACCTATGTGGCCCTCCTTAAATGACGATGATTGGAAATGGATAGTTTGTTTCTAGAGGGGGTAAAACTGCAACATGCTTTAGAAATAATAAATAAATAGGGGGAAGGGATTCGTAGAGGATAGGCAGAAAATATATTACGATTGAGGCTTGTACTGGGCTCGTAGTCGGTTTGGCTATCGAGAGAGGGCTACGCCCTGGACCAACCTTCCGATTGTGGAGTGATTGGGGTTTCATTCCTTGTTAATTTCAGTTTTCTTCAATATATTGCTATTATCAGTTCACGTTTTGTATCATTGGTCCGACCTGCTCCCGTGACCTGCCGATTTGGATACTGCCGGTTGATCTGCGATTTGCGCTTCCTGATCTGCTTCAATCCAATTGACCAGTCGATTTGTCCTTACATCACGTTTAGCTTCTTCCGATCAGCAACTGGATTGTCCTGTCGATTGGAATTCTGTCGTATGTTCTGTCACCTGTACACTCACGATCTATCTTCTACTTCCGATTTCAATTTGTGGATCAAAGTACAGCGACGTTTGGTAAGTATAACTGATTGCCACTCAATTCTAGTAGTAATCGGTCTGTTCTATTGTTGGTGCTGTGATTTGGAACTTCTTGCTAGTTTCTTCGGTCTTCTACATCTTCTGATTTTGGATCTGCTGTTCGACATTTCTGTGTGTGGATGAATTGAGTATTATCATTGTCTTATTTCAGTTCTATAGCAAGTTTGATATCAGTTTCTGGTTATCGATCGGTGTTATTGGCTGTGCTTATTTTCTGATTCGTATCATTGGTCCGACCTGCCGGATTCTACCCCAACCGATTTCAATTTTCAGATTCAATTTCAGTTCACGTTCTGTAGGAATAGCTGTTTCACGTTCTGTTCCACTTCAATTTCAATAATCAATCTGTTTTTTTTTGTGCTGCCAATTTGGGAATTATCGATAGATATTCGGTCCTGTTCCTCACGATTTCTATTTCCCAATCTGTTTCCTTAATCGCTAATGGAAACTGTTTGATTTGGTAAGTGCTGATTTGGAAACTATCGATTTGGAATTTTCCGATTTGGAAACTATTGATTTTCCGTTATTGTCATTTGAACCTGCCAATTGCTATTTGATTTCGTTTTTTCTGTCAATTTGTGAGTTTTTTGTCTGCCGACTCTGCATTCGTAGGCCAATCTCTGTTTATTATCGATTGATTGTTCCAATTGACCTCCATGGATACTCGATCTACTCAACTCGATTGGATCTTCATGAGGAGCAGCTTCAACAACTCCAATATGATGTCACAGCAATCAAATCAACACTGAAGATGTTGGAAGCAGATATAATTGAAGATAAGGAGTTTCGTAAAGCTATATTATGGTGGTGACATTCATCAGAAAACTCAGGGTGAGGGAGATATTCCAGTGGTATCTTTGACGAACACCAATTCTCAGAAAGGAAAAAGAGACTTGTTGGATGATTATCCGGTGATGAAATCGACAACAATGCTGAATGAGGAAGGACATGAGGAAGGACACTCTGATGCTAATTATCAAGGGACGAATAGAATGATGATGGTGAAGCCTATACAATCAATTGGATTGGAAACACCTACTCCATCAATGATGAACGAAAATATCAATTCGACTTGGCAGCTAAGGACAAATGTTAAAGCTGTCACTGTTTGGGTAAAAACTGAAACTGAATATCATATCTTCATGATTGATGGGGTTTGTTTAGTTGTGTAAATAAACTATCCATTACAGGTTTGGAAATTTCCGATTTGGAAATCTCCGATCTCGAAGGTATCGATTTGGAAACTACAGGTTTGGAAATTTCCGATTTGGAAATCTCCGATCTGGAAGGTGCCATTTCAATTTCAATTCACGATCTTTTCCATTTCGGTTCACGATATTTTCCATTTCAGTTTCAGTAATCGATATCATAGGCTTGCAGTTTTGCAATATCCGATCTGTTCAAATCAAATTGGACAATCGATCTATCCTAAAATCTAAGCTACATAATATGTTATCCTTTCCTCTATTTATTAACAATCCCTCTAACAAACTTTAACCCAATTACCCTTTTACTCCTTCTAGAATTAACTAACCCATTTCCTATCAATGAGACAGAGGATCAATCGATTCGAAGAACCTCCCGTGGAGGGTCCGTTGCCTGTTGACACTCCACACGGGTCTTGCTCTGTTTTGGAGTTTTTTGGGGCACAATCATCAAATACGGGAGGTAAAACGCTTAAACGTGAAGGTACTATTGTTAATATCCCGATGGTCATTTTGATAGATATTGGCGCCACCCATAATTGTGTCAACAAAATTGGTCCATTTGTTGGGGTTGTTTGTAGCTTCATTCGATGGATTCGAATTCAGTTGGGAGATGGGTATAAAGTTTTAATTACTCGAAGGTGCTGTAACATCCCCGTTTCATTGGGGTCTTGTTCTTTTTTGTTGAATGCGCTTGTGTTTGATATGGGAAATTTGGATATGGTGTTGGGAATGGAGTGGCTACAATCTTCAGGGGAAGTGACTCATAGCTGGAATGAATCTTGGATGCGTTTCTTGCATAAGGGTGAGTGTGTTACTCTTCATGGGGTTATCTCTGACCTACCTCATCAACCGGCTCTTCAACAATGGTTGTCTTCCATGGTCCTAAGGCAGGTAGTTTCTCTCCATCTTTTCTTTGTATGTGTCCCAACAGGAGTCCTTACAAGAAGTTCTGACCAGTTGTAAGGAAGTGTTCAGTTCCCTTTCTGCTCTTCCTCCCTCTCGCACACATGATCATGCTATCGTTCTTCGGAATCAGCATGAACCAGTTTGTGTGTGACCGTATCGTTACCCGCATGTCCAAAAGACAGAAATTGAGAAACAGGTGCAAGAACTGTTATTGCTAGGGATGATTCGTCCTAGCAAAAGTGCCTTCTCGAGTCCGGTCATCCTGGTTCGCAAAAAAGATCAGACTTGGCGAATGTGTGTTGACTATAGAGCCCTTAATAAAGCCACTATACCAGACAAGTTCCCTATTCCGATGGTCGACGAACTTATAGATGAGTTACATGGAGCCAAATTCTTTTCTAAATTGGACTTAAAATCCGGGTACAATTAGATATTAAACTAAACAATATATTATGTATTATGTATTTAGAATAAGAAATTGTTACCACCACTGCCGCCGGTAACCACCAACGGCCAACCGCCGCCGTCAATCGACGGATAACCGCTGGAAAACCGCCGGCCACCACCTCTATATATATGTATCTATTGTAATGAATCTATGTACCGAAAATTCTTAGAAATAAAGGAACCTTTTACTTGATTATCTTGTTGTTTGTTTCTTTGATTTCTAACATTTGGTATAAGAGTCAAGGCTCTCATCATCTACCAAGAAAAACCCACACAAATCGAAACCCTATTTTTCGAATCAGAGGCAGAAAAGAACCATCAGAATCAATCTTAGGGGTTCGATTGTTCATCACAAGTGGATACCTAAGGCGGCTGTTCAACTAGGAACTACCACCCGGCACCCAATATCGAAAAAGGGACTTACCTCACCGGAGAAGACAACCGGAGAACAATCAATCGGTCAATAAAACCATCGAACCAAAAGGTTAAGGTAACCACTGTCCGAGAAAAAATCAAGCAGGAAGCATCGATCGGAACAACCACATGAGAAATCGCCGAAGAAGAAAAACCAAGGAAGAAATGACACAAAGAAAAGAGGGGGCGGCTATTCTACTTCCAAGAAAACCCTTTTTTAAAAAAGGATTTTAATTAAGATTTTATTTTAATCATTTAAAAAAAACGTTTTAGTATAAGAAAAACCAAAAAAATATATTTGTTTTAATTAAATAATAAAATTTCTTATTATTTAATTTTATAAGTTATTAATAAAGTATTAAAGTTTTGTGTTTTATTAGTAAGTTTTTATGAAATTGATAAATTTATAAGTTTTGAAAAGAAAAAAAAAGTTTAGAAAGTAGTTTTGCCCGGTTGAAAAAAGAACGATTGGACTATCGAAAACAGTTGGTAAAGAACCAGGGGACTGTTAAGAGGCAGTTGGTTTGATTCGTCCCGCAAAACAGAAGAAGAAAATAGTTTGTTTGGTGAAAAAAGAACCTAAGGGATTGTTCAAAACATTTGGTTTGATTCATCTTGCAAACAAGAAAAATTAGTTTTATTGTGTTTTTTTCCGGTGAAAACAGTTGGTTTGATTCATCTCGCAAACAAGAAAAAAAATAGTTGGTTTCATTCGCTCAACAAAACACGAGAAGTTAGAAGTTTGTGTGGTGAAAAAAGAACCACGGGACTGTCGGGCAGTTGGTTTGATTCGCCCCGCAAACAAGAATAGTTTTTCCGCTTAAGAAAAGAAGCTGAAAATTGGAAGGAAGAAGAAATCGAAGAATCCTGAAACACCCCGAAAAAATAAAGGGATGGATTCCGGAACATCGAAGAAAACTGAAGGAGGGATGTCGATGACATTTCAATGCCCAATTCTGGATTCTGCAAATTATACTATTTGGGCCGTGAAGATTAAAGCAGTTTTTAATGTGTATGGATTATGGGAAGCGCTCGAACCAAAAGAAGACGTGGAATCGTGGATATATAGAAAAACACAATGGCTATTGCTTATCTCTTTCAAGCTTTAATAGAACAACTTGTTCTAAAAGTTGCTCATCATACGAAAGCCGCAGACATAAGGGAAGACTTGACAGCTCGATTCGTTGGTGCAAACATAGTCAAAGAGGCTAGACTACAGACATTAGAATCAGATTTTGAATCCTTGAAGATGAAAGACTCAAAATCATGAATTTACCGGGAAGATTAGTCAACTTGTGTCGCAAGCAAACAATCTTGGTTCTATAATAGAGAACAAAGGATTGGTTCGAAAACTTCTAGGATCTGTTCCAGCAAAATTCATTCAAATTGTTGCTGCAATTGAACAATTTGCCGAT
>JAUEJL010140020.1:0-10828 GCA_032274825.1 Drosophyllum lusitanicum | reverse complement strand
ATGCAAACCCACATCCAGAGGCAACCGCCTCTGGATCCTTTTTCTTTTCTTTTCTTTCTTTTATTCATTATATATATTTATATAGATTTACTTTAATTTAACTAATACACAATGGTAAATATATACATATATATATTTTTTCACTTAACACAAAATATACGTTCATTAATATAATTAACTTACATACAATTATACAACTTGGACCCTCTACATAATTTACTATCTCACGTACACTTACGACGATTTACAACCAGGCCCAAATCGAGGATGTTACAATAAGCTACTTGAAAAGACTTTTATTTTGGGGGCTTATGGGGGATTATGTTTTTAATAATCCCCTTAAGATTTTAACACCTGAACGAGGCTAGAGGGCTATGGATTATGAAAACTAGAATCTCAAGCCCCTATAATCCTCCATAAACCTGTTGCCAAACACACCCCTTGTCTCTATCTTCCTTTTTTGGAACCCAACCATTCAACAGCCCTCCAACTCTCCCTCTTCCCGACCCCTCACCCCTCATCTCCACCACCAAACCCATTCCCACACCTCCCCATTCTACCTACTTTTAGACATTATAACCTCGTTTTTTTCTTTGTCTAAACTATACAATCTTTAAAATTTTATTTCAAACAAAACTCCCCCACCCAACGATCTTTCCAAAACTTAGTAGTATCCCCCAATCCCCATTTTTTCTAACACCCTCCAACTGATTGAATAACTCCCCAAACTTTACTACCCTTATTCAAAGTATTTTTCCCCAAACCCCTTTTCCCGGTAAATACCTTTAATAACCCGCACCCAAAAAGCATCCCTATCGGTATATAACCACCGCCACCATTTTCCCAAAAGTCCCAAATCGAAAGCTTGTAAACTTCCAAATTTAACTCACCCTTATCAAAAGAAGGTAATGTAGTTTTCCTATTAATACAAGCCGTTTTTTTTCTCTCACCCATCTCTATTCCCCACGTACAAAAAAAAATTCTCAAAGATTCAATTTCACTCAACACACAATTTGGGGATCGAAACAACAAAAAGTAATATAAGGCAGTACTTCCAAGTACCGACCTGGCTAGTGTCTATCTTACTCTTGCCGAAATTGCATTTGCTTTCCAACTAGAAAATTTGTTTTTCAACTTCTCCATGACTGGCTTCCAATTCTCTTTCCGATTCATCTTATCCCCTACTCGTAACCCCAAGTACACCATTGGAAATTCTTTTGCTTTACATTTTAAATTTTCTGCCCAAAATTTAACTTCTTCTTTAGAGACACCAACACTGAAAATTCTACTTTCTTTATATTTATTTTCAACCCAGTAGCCTTTTGAAAACAATGTAGAATTTTCAGCAGATTTCTAACATTTGAAGAACTCCAATACTTCGTTCACCAAACACCACCACATCGTCTGCAAATTGTAAATGCGAAACCATTACGTCCGAAAATTCAATTTTGATGCCTTTAAAAAGCTGTTTGTCTATTGCTTCCTTCATTAAAATACCAAGGCTCTCTGCTACTATTAAAAACAGGAATGGAGACAATGGATCACCTTGTCTCGATCCCTTTTACGGTGTAAACTCTTTTGTTGGAGAACAGTTCACTAAAACAGATATTCTTACCAAAAGTAAACACACCCTTATCCAGTTACACCATTTTACCCCGAACCCCATCTTCATCATCATATTTAGAAGAAAATTCCAGTTCACATTGTCATAAGCTTTCTCAAAATCAATATTAAAAATGAAACATTTCTTTCCTTTCTTTTTAACAAAATCTAAGGCCTAATTTGCCACTAACACCCCATCTAAAATAAACCGACCTTTAAATAAAAGTATTTAACATCATCGATCACATCCCCTATTACTCTTTTAATTCTTTCCGTCAACATCTTTGAAATTATCTTATAATATACTCCTATAAAACTGATAGGTCTATATTCCTCCAAAGATATCGGGTTTTCCACTTTTGGAAACATAGTGATCTTGCACTCATTATATTACTTTAATTAAAAATGAAAGTAACCTAAATACAGATTGTGTCAATATGAGTAGTATATCTATTAACTTTGTTTTAAATTAAAAAATAAACTAGACTTAATTTATTAGATTTAGGGGATAGACTCAGGGGACTATAAAAATATTTTATTCATCATATTCTTACATGTTAGTCATATTTTGTATAGTAGTTTTAAAAATATATGTATGTTTATAAGTATTCATATTTTATTTTGTTTTGTGTAAGAAGTCACTTAAATTTTTAGTAATATAATTTATTTGTTGTAGCAATTTTTTGATTTTTAATAATCGATTTTTTATAATAAAATATTTAGTTTGATATGAAAAAGTTTCAAGTTTTGTACTTCTTTTAAACGATTTATTTTCTAACTATTTAACAATATTAAGATGATCTAATGGTATGACGTTGAAAAGGCTCAAAAGAAACCCGGGTTCAATTATCACTTACTGCAAACATCTTGGATGTCAGGGGAGTGTAGGAAATTACCACATAAATGATTGAGCCGCGTACATTAGAGCGTAATTCAACTTTCTCATACAATCTCCTAAAGCGGAAAATCCGTTTACAAAAGAGTAAATTGAAGATTTGATCCATGTAGTTATCACTAGTTACATCTTTCGTTCCTAGACTTCAATAATTACAGTGAAATAATTAAATACCCTGACCCCCAACCATCCCTCAAACAAATTATGATCGATCCACTGGCATGTCTTACCGGGTAACCTCTCGTCTCTCTCTTTCTAAATCCTCGTCAATGACAACATTATCACCGACGATATCACAACCGCCCATCTAAACCATTATATGTTTCACTTTGGCTTCAACATCTACACATCCTCTGTAATCCTGTTTGTGTTTTGTTTTATTTCGCGATTGTGCGATGCTAAACTTTTTAAGGGAAAATATCATATATGCCCCTCATAACTTGCAAAATATCTTATATACCCAAAGTACAAGTTTTTTATACATAAAGTACAATGGTCCTAAAGAATGCTTTGGACATATAAGATATTTTACAATTTAAGAGAGACATATATGAAATTGCCCCAATTTTTAAAAATAGAAACAATAAACGTCATTAATAACGTTTAAAAGATGGGTAAAATTTATGTTTACAAAATACAAACAATCGCATCCAAACACCTGCATCCCAAGGGAGGGGGCAAAACCGAACCAGATGCGGCGGCCATTCTCCCTCCAATAATTCAATAAACAAATCAAATCCCCAATTCACACCGGTTAACAGCGGCTCACCAATCTTGCTGATTGATCTCTTAACACATGCATGTGTGTCTAGTTGTGCTCACTGTCTATTCCTAGTTTTAGTGAAAGGACTTCCATTGATTTTGGAGAATCAGAAATGGGCGATTTGATGTTGTGATCTGGGTTAGTGTTTGATTCGGATTTGAAACATGATACTACAGAGTTCTTTTACATCCTGGGTTAATCATTTTCTTGATTACATGTGGTAAGTACTCGATTTCTATCGTCATTTTCTTTTCATTTGCAAAAGAATATTATCTTCTCCCTTTGGGTTCAATGAACTGGCAAATTAGCTTTCAGCGTGATTTTCAATTTCGTATTATTTTAGTTCAAAAAGTACACCCGTTTCGGGTTTTGGATCAAACCTCAAATAGGTTAATTATCAGATTTCAAATTAATCAAACCCTTTTCCAATACGGAAAAATTGATTACTTTGTTGAATTTATGTAGTTGTACTGCACTGGTAAGAATGTTTGCATATTAGGTAGAGTGTGGAAGTGTTTTTTTTCTAAATGGTTTATCGCTACTGATCATAAGCTTGTTGAATTATCATATCATCAGTTCTCAATCACCAGATTTATTAGGGCTATTTCAAAGATCATCACTTTATAGATGTCTGTTCCACACGATCATGAGAATAGTATAGTATACGTTTTTCTTTTGCTGTGTTTGGTTTTTATGGCGTGTTTGCTTTTATTAAGCTATATACTTTTCGTATACAATTAGCCATATGCACGATGCATCTACACGCACATGTTTTTGTTTTTCTTCACTTTAAGTTACATAATGTTAGGCATTTTAGAAGGCTAACATGTTGGGATGTGTGATTAGTTGTTGTATGAAATGCTACTGGAAGAAGATGTATTTAGATTCTATCTGTTTATTATGAAGCTCCTATGGAAAGTATTTGAAACTATGTTGGGACTGGGAGTATGTAATTTGCAATTGTAAGCGGTAATTCGTGTGTCCTATTTATCTGGTACAAGGAGAATAGATGTGACTGCGGGTCTCATTTACTTGATGCCGAGAAAAATGGTCTCCCGTCATTCTTTATTAGGTGGCTTTATGGTCAAGTTCTTAACGTGCCTAACACATTCTTTTGTCCTAGTTTTAAAACATCTGGATTGTTTTAAAACATCTGGATTGATTTAGTTACATTCCACCTCAAAAATTAAATTTGTCATGTAAGTATTGAAACTAAAAGTATTTGTCTAATGATCAAAGTCAAAACATGGTAGCAACAATCTTTGCTGCGTTTATTTATTAATTTATTTTGTTTCATATCATATGTAATTTTTCTGCCTTTACATTGATCATCTTTTAGTGAATATGATTGTAACAGAGCAGTGCTTGCTTTGGTTGTTGTTCATCAACACCATTTACTGCTGTTGACCAGCCATCAAAGGGTATCAAAATTCAAGGTCAGACGGTGAAGAAATCTAGTCTCTCGGATGGTTTTTGGAGCACAAGCACTTGTGATATTGACTTTAGCGTGGTTCAGTCCCAGAGAAGCTTGTCATCTATCAGTGTCTCAAACCCGAGTCTCAGCCAATCAGGTGGCACTGCCAGCACCGGAATCCAGTTGGAATTTGTTAACCATGGAAAGTTTCTTATATCTCCTATAACTTTAAGAGATTCCAAAGACACTTTTAGGACAACTTGAAGTAATGATGTCTAGACATCTAGTGGTGGGAAGTCTGGCTGGTTGAGTAATGGGTCAAAACAGGTTCCGGTTGAAATGCTCATTTCTTAGGTTGAAGTGGTCCAGGCCAGGCTGAGTTATCCCGCTAGCACTTTATTGGTCCACTTTCTAAAAATTTGTTAGATCATGAATGTGTACATTTATATTACAAAAACAATATTAGTATCACAGATTCAAAGTAATAATTTAAATCTTTGAATAAAACCACTATACAAGTCGTATAAACTAAAATTTAGAGGGAGATTTTTAACCTGTTTGACATGATCTTTAGTTATTTCTGTACTTGACCCTTTGAGATAGAGACAACCCAAAGCAACCCATTTGTAAGTTATTGGGTCGAAATTGGCATCTCTAAGGATACTTTTTGTTGGCGCCTATGTGATCCATGTTTATTCATGATGTCAGTGAAAGAAGTTCGAGTAGGCTTTGACTTTTGAGGTTAAACACAGTGATCTTCTTGGTGCAAAATTAATATGGATTTTGTTAAAAATCCTGTAGCAGACTTTTGTATAATTTTTACTTTTGAGGTCCAACCCTTCACTCTATAAATATTCTACAATCTGAAAAAACAAGTATGTTTGACTTACTAAGTCAAAGTGAACCTTATTACAATATTGACCGTAGTTATTTATGCCATTGTGGAAAGCAGGTTTGCTTCTGTGGAATGAAACGAGGGTAAAATGGGTTGAAAGTACAAAACCTGACAAAGGGAAAGCTCTGGAACCTGTTTTGAGGTTACAATGATTTTAGTTTTTTTCATTTTTCTTGATATATTTTTCTTGTCACTTATGATTAATGGCTAACACCATTGATCTGTTGAAAAGCTGGAATGCCACATATGAAAGCTTACTGGGTACCAACAAACGCTTTCCTCAGCCGATTCCTCTCTCTGTAAGTATCTAAACTCTACAGATGGTAAAACGGGCGGGTCGGGTAATGAATCAAACAAGTACTTTTCTTGGCCGACAGACATATTTTTGTTCATTTTCTATAACTTATTCGTGTCATATATGATTACATAAAACCTTTTATCGTTAGAGTAATAAATCTAAATTACTAATGAAAACTATTTAGGATGTTGTATGTATAAAAAATACACTTTAAATGACTTTTGACCCGTTTTCTTTTTTAGCGCATTTAAATAATTTTATCCATTCAACCCGTTTGAGATAAAACATAACCCAATCTAACCTATGCATAAATAAGTGGGTCGAAATTGTCACATGGGTTATATTCTTTGATTCTCTCTATTGAGCGCTTGCTCAATATGTAAACCGCACAGCCTGTTGTCTGACTTTGGAAAAACGGGTTTTGATCCACAGGAAATGGTTGAGTTTCTTGTTGAAATATGGGAGCTTGAAGGACTATATGATTAAAAGACCAAATCATCACCACCGGGTTTTAAATTCTCTGATTTCTATCTAAAGTTCTACGCGAGTTTAAAATACCTTCATTTTTCATATAAATCTTGATGTGTTATAGCTCATCATAAGTATGTTGTATGCAACTAATACTCAACTCCTCAATTACTGTACATAAATCTTGGATTGTACATTTGTACTCCCTTCCAACCAAGAAACTGAATATAGAGAAATGAACTTGTGGAGTTCTTATGCTCAAAAGGATATAAAAGACAAGATGCCTACCGAATATGATTGTATTGTTATAATAAGAATCTTGTTGAAGTTCAAAAATATTATCGAAATAAATCAAATATATTCTATATGATCACGACCGGTTGCTCCTATACCTCTCGTGCTATGAATGCAACTATGCAAGAGTTCACCTCTAACAGCAACCTGCCATTTTTCTTAAAGGTTTTACTAGAACAGGGCTAGGTTTTATTCTTTCGTTGTAGAATTTATTCTTCAACAACAAAACTTGGGAACCATGAGAACATGACCAACTCGCCTTGAAATGGTGGTATGTTAACACAAAGGTTGGTAAATTCAACGCCACTTCACCGGCCGGTTAATATGTCATAATCAGTCAAGTGGTGAATCAGAGGCGGATATTCTAACCTTGCCTTTATACATTTCAACAAAGAAATTTGTTCCTTTTCTGTATCCGTATATGCATGTTCAGGAGATCCTAAAAGATAAACCAAAATGATCATATCCGCATTCGGTAGTTCCCAAACCTCGATATAAAACGGAACTATTAAAAGTTGTCGGATGCATTTTTTCGCAAAGCAATGTTGAAGATGCGAAAGACTATGACATGATCAACGACATTGATAAATCTTTCCTCCACATGGTTAACCACTAAAATATTTACGTTACCGTCTGTCTTGTAAACAAGTCCCCCTTCTAATGCCTACACCCTCATTAACGTGGTCGACTAGTCGTTGAAAACATCCAAAAACATAACTCATTTAAAGGCAAAATATATTTCATCAAAAAAAAAAAAAATGAAAGAACCACAACTTCTATCGTATGATACGTCAAATTTAAGTGACGTCGATCGAGTCATTATAGAAAAGAATAAAAAAAATCGTAGACACTATATGTATTTTTTTAGGTTTCGATGTTTTCTTATGCATCTTTCATAATATATATATATATATTTTTTATATTAATGTAACTTATTAAAAACGTTAATGTATTTTTTTTCTTCTAATTAATCTAATTGGGTGTTTTCAATGATACTCCTTGTCCTATCACCCCTCTCAATAAAATCCATATAAAAAATATAGTCTTAAAATTTTAATATTCAATCACAGATGATTCAGTATACAATCACATGTGATTTGTAAAAGCTTTACATGTGAATTACGAAAATGTTACTCCGCCCAAAATTTTAAAATACAATCCGGACCATTGATGTCATTGATCCAAAGATTAAAATTAGCCCCTAAAACTATGAATTAAATATGAACTATATTCAACTTTCTTTAGTCACCTTAAATTAGAAAGTGTAGTTTCTAAACCGGATAGATTAGGTGCAACCATCTATGTATAATTAATTTTATTTCAATTAGTATAATTTGATTTAACTATTGTGTTTTAAGAAATGTGAATTTACTAAAGTATACGACTCTTATAATTTGACGTGACAGGTATTATCAAAATATGAATTGAATGATAAATTAAGTGGTGTGAGTTTAGTGTGAGAGATATGATAAGAAGTAGGGACGTTTTGTGAATTTTTTAAGTCATATGCGAAAAAGAAAAATGGTCCCTTACATACAGACACACATATATAAGAAAAAATTATTGAAACTAAAATAAAATAACGGTAGTATAAATACTTTATCCTACATAGTTATATAAATCGTGAAGTTCTTCTACCATTATTGGAAGCAAAGTTATAAATCAACTCATCATAATCAATACCCTCAAACATATCATTCTTAATAATTATCATTTTCAATCCATTAAGCTATTTTTTGTGACATTTTAGACAATAAATAAGACTTCAATGACTTAAGTTTTGAATAACTTGTTTATGCATATATCAACGTTATTGAAATAATCAACAAGACTCTACATTATGAAAGCAATCAACTTGTTTAAGATATTTTAATACATTATCAAGTTTGATAGTTTTACCGGGTAAAAACGTGTCAAACAACTTCAACCCCATATAAAATTCATTTGTATCAAGATCTAATCGTCTAGCATACTTAAGTCCGACTTCAACACGACTACAAAATTACTTAAAATCTTTGTCATCAAATCCCTAATATTTATTTTTTGAGCTTATAGAATAATTATTTTAAATAAGAACATCATGGTATTTCTATTTTATTAAATGGATTTTGAAAAAATTATAACATTATATATAGGTCATGTACAGTCGCGCTTCCTACACTTCCTCAAAAACACCCCTGATAAGAAGCGGTATGGAATATGGATAATCAATACATTTATTTTTAACTTATATGATTTGTTTAACATACACATGGATTAAAAAAACACACATGGATTAAAAAATTGCAAGATACAAAACAAGTTGACAAGACTACAATGAATCTGCCCTTAAACCAAAAATCCTTAAAGTCCAACACACCCTTTTGACAATTGTGTTCATTCCCCATGATTTGTTTTTATCAAATTGACTCATCCAAAAACAGAAAGTTGCATTGCATGTATCCAATTTTCATTGTTTACATTATTTTTTATTCATTTTTTAAATATAAAATAAAAACTTTATCCAACTTGCACTTCGAAATCAATAATCAGTCTTGTGATTATAACCTTTTAAGCTGGTTTTTCCTCTTTTCTTTTCCGTACTAACAATGACAGTCAGAAGTATGCTGGTTTTAAAGCCCCAATAATTTATTAATTCTTTTTTATTTTCAAATTGCAACCAAAACAAATAAATTTATACATCTTGCATGTTATGTTTAGAAGGAGCTTTCCCGCAGTTAGGGATCCTTCCGGCACTGAGTTTTTAGCTCAGATATACGTGGTTTAACATGTTTTACTCGTGACTATCTTCAAAGCATCCTCTGATCACCCTAATCTAGCTTTTGCATGTGTATATACTTGAGATAAAAAATAAATATAAACTTGCCCTATATTCGGGTTAAAAAATGGTGCTAGATAATAATACACTAATGTTTTTTATTCATTTATGATAATAATATACTCAGCAACCCTGTTTTTAAGTTAAATGTCGGTTTTATATGATTATGTATTTGAGGATTATGGATTCCAGTTTGGTTAGTAATTTCTGTTGTTGATCCTTAAATGCGATTAAAGCTTAGATGGAATAAGTCATAAAATATAATTATATGTTACATGTGTAGTTTATTAAGATTTCGATCTTGATTTTAAGATTTTACGATTTTACAATATCATTTAGTTAAAATGATTCAATTTTTGATGGGATCTCAATTCGAAACAGTTCTACATAACTAGAGTTAGTCAAATAAAAACTTATAAATAAGCTAATTTTGTGAATGTAACATGGCAAAATAAATATATAACCTTATTAAATAGCATATTAAAGTAGATTTCACAAAGTTATTGGTTTTCATCATTCTAAAATCTAAACTTATAATATCATAATAATTAACACAAATCTTTAGGAGATGTATTTTTCTATTTAAAATCCTGATCTTAACAAACTTGGTTACAAACTTGCTACGACGACAAATAGTTTCTGTTTTGCAACATGTCGCTTTCAAGAATTTAATGATATATATATGTCATTCGCGTGATTCAATTAATGTTACGAAAAAGTTTTCTTCAGCAACATGTCTAATTTTTTCGAATTTTCTTTACTTGCATCAACAATGTTATTAATTTTAAAAATAAATTCTAAAAGACATTAAAATAAGAAAAAAATTTATATTTATACAATAAGGAGAGAGAAGTTAATAAGATTTTAAAAATTATGTTTATGTGGGTGGATAATTGTGTTTGTGTGAGAGAGTGTATTAGTGGGAGAGTATATTTTAAATGAATAAAAAGTTAAAGTAAATTAGAAAAGAGAGTAAAATGATTAAAGATTGAGTGGATGGGATCAATGTAGATAGAACGAAAGATCAAGATTTTGTCTTGATTGGATCTTAAGAACTCCTAAAATTAAGGAGGAGAGATAATCTTAAATGATTTATATAGTAATATAGATATAGATATTGCACATAAATTGGTTCGAATTGTACAATTGTGTATTGTAAATAATTTAAAAAAATATGAAAACTGAATTCGTACTACATCTACGTGTTGCATTTAATTTTGCTATTAAAAACCGAAGAATGTTCAATATAGTCCATAATTAATTATAGTCCTAAGAGACTAATTTTAGCCTTTGGATCAATGTCTTCAATGGTCCAGATTAAATTTTAAAAATTTGGGCGGAGTGACATTTTCGTAATTCACATGTGATGCTTTTACAAATC
>JAUEJL010140019.1:0-23034 GCA_032274825.1 Drosophyllum lusitanicum | reverse complement strand
TTGTTCCCCTTTTCAACTTACGACTTAACGCACGAATACCCGTTTTAACTAACGGGGATATTTTTGGAAACCTCGTTTGAAACCGTTTAATATTTTATTTTTCTTATCTATATTTAATAATATTTTCATATTATCATTTCATTATTATTTTCTTCTATTTTCAACTTAATCAATTAAATATAATCTTTTATTCGATATTTCGTCGTATCAGAGTCGAACACGACTAGGCCCAATCTGAGGATGTTACACTACACCTTGAAATGCTAGTTTATCCAACCCTTGAGATTCAAGAAAGTAAGCAACCTTTGTTCTTCTTCTTGAATTAACTATGTGTATTTATGAGTATGTATGTATTACCACACTTAGCCAACTTGATACACCAATACAAGAATGTAAAGATGCATAACAACACTTGAAAACAACAAGCAAAGGTGGTGGTGTGTTATCTCTTGCAAAATGAACCAACTCATGCACTTAAAGATACCAAGCAACAAAACAACAAGAGGGAGGCCCCCCTTGGGCCATTTTCGGCCGAAATATGGAGAGGGGGAGGGTCCCCTCTTGCTTGTTCTTCCTTTTTGATAGCTTAGTCCCATGCTTGGTCAACTTGTTTGCAAGTAAACACAATATGGCCCCCATTTAGATTAATGTGGGATTTTCTAGTTTCTTTCTTTAAATATATAAAAGGTATACTAGATGTGTCATACTATGTATAAAATACATCTACATGTATTTTAATGTATTTTAACCGGCTTCAAACGGTTATGTGAATTGCGCCTCAAAACAAGTCATTATAAGTGCAGTCCCTTGATCTAATTGCTTATAAGCTCATTTTGGTTTCTACCTTGCTCATGTGTGGGACAATTAAAATTCACTTTATGCCCTTTTATCTTATTTGGAAGAATAATGTGAATAGCTCTTCACACTATGGATTTGCATATATTACTTATGAGAGTCAAACACAATAAGCGGACTAACTTTAGTCTTGACAATAACGATGGTGACGGCAATGGTGGTTACCCGTTGCTAGCAAACTGTTTTAGACTACTGAGGCGCAGCCCAGTGGCATAAGGGTTTTACCCCATAGCTCAGGTCTTGGGTTCGAGTCTGGGCAGTGGGGGTTTTTCTAAAAAAAATGGTGAAGGGTATTACTCCCTCATGGTGCGTGGTTTTGGGCTCGCATACTGCCTTATATGAATGTCACTGAGAACTCAGCCCACTAAATTTGATGTTAAAAAAAAAGCAAACTGTTTTAGCAAATATTTTATTTGTATGCTAAGAGCAAATAGAGTACGTGGTCAAGGTGGGGAGGTGGATCGAGGGGGTCGTCGTCTTGTGTGAAACGGGTGCCATTACAAGAGGCCGGCCAGGTGAGGATGTGAGGTTTTAGGGTTTGAACACCAATCAACCGGTGCTTTTTTTTTCTTTCCAACACTTAACAAAAATAAAAGGTGGTTTGAGGTTACGATAGCGGATTATTGATGTGACAATAACGATAATGTACAGTTGTACACTAATTAAGGTGGCATCGGGTGTGGTCCAGAATCCTTGAACCACTCATGATGCTAAAAGTTATAGAGCCAGCCAAAATATGCATACACATGATTAAACCATACGCTACCCTTTTTTATCTTAATTAAACAAATAAATGGTCCCATTTTCCCCTTTTTTTTCTCTTTTTTATTGTACGTAGTATTAAACCTTTCAACCAAATATTTGCCAAGTGTCTTTATGTAAACTGCTCTTATAAAAAGGAAGACCTTATATAGCTACATCAAATTCTCAAACCATTACTCCAAAACTCACAATGGGAACTCTTTACCAGTCTTCTTCTACTCCCAAAATCATACAGGACCTCAAAGTTACCATCCATGATACAATCACCATCTTCCCACCACATGAAACCGAGAAGCGATCGATGTTCTTATCAAACATCGACCAAGTTCTCAACTTTAATGTCGAGACTGTGCACTTTTTCGTGGCAAACCCTCAGTTTCCACCACAATTGGTGGCAGAAAAGCTTAAATCGGCTCTAAGTAAGGCGTTGGTGCCATACGATTTCTTGGCAGGGAGGTTGAGTTTGAACCCCGAGTCACGACGATTTGAGTTCGATTGCAACGGGGCTGGGGCTCAGTTCGTAGTGGGTTCGAGTGAGTTTGAGCTGGGTGAGATCGGTGACTTGGTGTACCCGAACCCTGGGTTCAGACAATTAGTTCAAAAAAGCTATGATAACTTGCCTATGCATGATAAACCCTTGTGCACTTTGCAGGTATATATGTTCACTTACATGATTGTTATTTTTAATTAATATTATTATCTTTTTTATTTTTTTGATCACTAACCCGGTAACATATATGGCCAAGAAAATCTAGAAGCTAGCTAGGGAACAGATGTAATAATTTGTTTAAATTAATTGGGTTTAGTTGCATGTTCGAGTGTATCCAAGTTGTAATGTATTGTTATTATATGTACCAAACTTTGAAACTTACGGTCTAATTCGTCGAACTCTTAAAATACCTTTTCATTTATCGGACCATAAATTTATGTATCAAACTTTATATATTTTTGCTATTGTATGTATCCAATTTTCATACACCGATCATACATCAAATGATAACTTTTGAGAGTTTGATACATTAAATTGCAAATTCTAAAGTTTGTTACACATAATAACAAAACGTGACGACTTAAATACGTCTCTAGAAACTAAACCCTAAAATAGGAATAACGTATATTTATTTTTTAAGGATATATTCAGAAACAAGGTGTATATATACAGGAAATACGTACCTGAAATTTAAGGGGGAAATATATACTAATATTATATATATGCATGAAAGGAATAAATGTTTAAAGGATACATGATGGAAACTACGTAAATACCTGAAAAGGGCAAAATACTAATATTTTATTCATGATTATATTAAATTGGAATAATTCTTTTAAGGATTCAATTCATGACAGAATACATACATACGTATGAAATACCTGACAAAGGCAAATTAAATACTAATATTTTATTCATGAATATTAATTTATTATAACTTTTATAATATAGTTTGACACTCAAACATGATCTATGGTGATGCATCACGGGTATAAAGTATCATTGTATCTAACTATAAAATATTACAAAATAGTCTAGTAAACATAAAATAAAATTATATATGTAAAATAAAATTGCTATAAGTATAAAATTAAGGGTTATGTGATGACCTATTAAAGTAATAGGTAATTACATTATACTTTTTTCAATTAGTTATTGTAGGTAATTTACTTTTTTTATTACTTAAATAGGTAACCTACTTGTGATGACCTATTAAAGTAAGTAAGGACTAGGATCTAGCCGGAGTTTTCATCATTGGATCACCATTCACCAACAATCCTTGGTGACGTGACTGGAATTATTTTCAGATGATGATAGAGTTTGATTGACCTTTTGTCGGCCATCGTTGCCGGATAAAAGAAAACAGCAACAATGCAATCACCGCCACAACAACGGCTGGCATGAGGGCAGGGGAACAATCAAACTTTACCATCAACACCAGAAAGGAATTCCGGTCATGTCACTAAGGTTTGATAGTGATCCAAAGGTTGGAACTCCGGCTAAAGACAAAACCCTAATCAGAAAATCAAGTCGATCCTTACTTACTTTAACAGTTTATCACAAAATATGTTACCCATTAATGTAATTAAAAGGTAAATTATGTACCTCAACTCTTTTAGAAAAGTAAAATGTTATTCGGTGAACTTAACATTTTAATTAATAGAGTTTCTATAATAATTTAAAGTTACTTATCTAATCAAAGTCTTAATTAATTATGGTTTTTCTTAATTAAGGTTAGGGTCTTAATAACATTGATTCCTAAAAAAGTGGACTGTCACACATGATGCACTCCTCAAGTCCTCCACTCCATATATAGTTAATATATATTGATTAGCTACAAATAACATGAGGATGACAACATGCACCAAACTCATGTTTGAAGAATTGAAGACATACAAATTTGGCCAAACTAAAAAGAAAGCCATTAATAATTAATCAAACTGTGGCAAAGTGATTGATTAAAGTTCATAATGTGTAGATATGAATTTTATTTATTTTTTTAAAATTAGTTCAGTTAACTAACATCTGACCACCAAATGACATTTAGTTTAGCGATACCAAGTTCGATATCCGTAATAAACAATACGTAAATGTAGAAATATTTTTTTTAATGTTTCCTAAATTGGTATCTTTCTAAAGCATATATATTTGGCGTTGTTATTAATGAGAGTTTTATAGATATTCTATATATATAATATTTAGATTTTAATTAATTTATTTTAATTTAATTAGTATTAGTACATACATATTAAAAGTGGTGACGTAGGATAAGAAAGTACATATAAAACCCAACCGCAGTATTAGGTCAGCCATAAATAAAGACTTAAAAATGATTAAAAGGCTACCTGCCCAAATTAAGTACCTTCACATGCATCACGCCAAGTACGCTAGCTAGCTAAAAGAGAAAAGTGTTGAATCTTAATTGATGTTATTTAATATTACTTTAAAAGTTATATTAATAATTGTTGATGTTATTTAATATTACTTTAAAAGTTATATTAATAATTGTTGAAATAATTAATACCCTAACAAAATTAAATTATTTATATATGATGTTGTAAGTATATAAATTAGATTACTTTTTATATGTTTAGAGTTTGTTTGTTTTTTTTCTTCTTATTAAGCATTCTCTAAATAAAGTATTTGTTTTGAATGAAAACGAGAATTAAATCATTGACTTAAGATGAAAATCGTCATGCTATTAAGTATTTTGATTTAAGTTCTTTTCTTTCTAAGAGGTGGAATAGAATAACCCGGTTGAAGCGTAATAATCACTAACATAACGGATGTCATTTCTCGTCTATCTCTTTCTATTTCTTTTCTGTATATGGAAAGTTTATGATCACATTCGTAACTTGTCAACTCTCGCTATAAGAAGGGTGTACTCGAAATGTGATGTCGGTGAGACCTATAATACGATATGATTGTATGATTAAGACATTGAGTACGGCATCCCTAACATACATTCAAAAATCTTTCTCTTAATTTATATATATATATATTTTATATCATATACGGGAATATGAATTTGTCGAATTAAATGTCAAAATAGATTAACTAGCTAGTCTTCTTGTTTACTTTTTTCAGGGTTTGACTCATCTTAACTCACTAGCTAGCACTTTTCAAGCAAATTAATAATCACTTAATTATATCACACGTTCCATCACTTCCACGCATCCAAACACCCATCAAGAAGAATCAATTAACATACGTTTGGGTAGTAGAATGTTTTTCAGTAGAATTAGAATTTAAATATAATTTCTTATCTGTTATGTTTGGTGAAACAAACACAAAAATCCCAAAAATTAAATTCTAATTTCCTCTAATTACATAGGATTTCAACAAACTAAACACCGAATCTCAATAGAACTAGCTTTGATTTATTTATTTATTTAAAAATAATTTCATTTAGATTGTGATTATATTTCCAACGTATCAACCCACCAAGTTTTGAGTGTCATTAATGACACCCTTGGACACGTCAACTTTTTCACATGATGCAAGTCTCAAAATTCATCGGTCACATTCATGCATTCACATAATATTACATGACTCGTTATGCATGATGCTTATAGATTGGTAGGTGATAAACATAATATTACATGACTCGTTATGCATGCTGCGCGCTTATAGATTGGTAGGTAATAAACTAGCCGAATTCGACGAGAAGTTTGTTTATTTAATAATTTTAAAACAAACACAAAAAAGAAATTTTATTCGTTTAGTTAAATCAAACGAACAAGAATAACGGTTTTGTTTGTTCATTTATATTCGTAAATGTTCGTTTATCCATTTATTTATGTTCATATGTGTGTGTGTATATGTATATATTTTGTTTGTGTATATCTAATAATGTCGGGTTTGTATTATATTATATTCGTATATCTGTTCATTCGTTTATATTCATTTAAGTTCGACTAAAGTTAAACGAATGAAAACACAAAAATTCATTCATCGGTTTGGTTTCGTTTATTTGTTCGGAAAATTAAAATTAAATGAACAAACTTGAACACACACTCATTGTGTTTTTTCGGTTCGTTTACAGCCGGGCATATTTGTCCTTCCCAATATTAAAAGTATTTATATTATTATATAAAATATTTAACATTCTCTCTCTTCTTTAATTTTAAGAGTTCTTAAATTTTAATCAAGACAAAATTTTGACCATTCATTTTATCTAAATTAATCTTATTCACTCAATCTTTAACCATTTCATTATCTCTCCTAATTTACTTTAACTTTTCATTTATTTAAAATATTCTCTCATACTAACACAATTATCCACCCACATCAACATAATTTTTAAAATCTTATTAACTTAATTCTCTCTTTATTTCATCAATATAAATATTTTTTCTTATTTTAATGTCTTTTAAAATTTATTTTTAAAATTAATAAAATAGTTAGATGTAAATAAAATAAAATTTAAAAAAATGGACATGTTGCTGTATAAAACTTTTTCATTATATTGACTCACGCGAATAACATATCATTACATTCTTAAAAGCGACATGTTATAAAATAAAAATTATTTACCGTCCATCATTATGCAATTACAGTACTACTATCTATAAATGAATTCAATTGAAAAGGTACGACCTCTGAATTCTTTAAGCTGCCAAAAGTGGATTCATATATTTACAGTAAGTAATGTACTTTATGTGCCATCTTTGTACGTCTTCCAGTAGAATTTGTGCCGATACACATTGTATAGGGTTTAGTTTATCAAAATATATTTAAATTGTCATGTTTTGCTATTGTATGTATTGAACTTAAAAAAAATTTATTGTGTGTATCAAACTTTTAATTTGTCGCTATTATATGTATTAAATTTTCTATTGTACGTACTAAACTTGTAAATTTTTTACTTTTTTATGTAACCAAAATATATACAATAGCAACGAATTAAAAGTTTGATACACACAATAGCAAAACGTGACAACTTTGATACATTTTAGTGAACTAAACCCTATTATATAATATAAATTTGTTATAAGTTAAAAAAAATATTTGTTTAAACTATAATATTTTTAAACATGTAAATATAAAAATAGTCAAATAGATATATAGTGGGTTTTTATAAATATAAAAATCATAATTATTATGTATATTATAAAGCTCTCTTTAAATAAAAAGAATTATGTTTATCAATTTATGGTCTATGGTCTTCTAAATCATGTTATTATAAAAATATGTAAATATTAATTTAGCAATATTATTTTTGTTATCATATCTAAATCGTTAGCTATATATTTATAAAACTTCCGGAAAAAAGAATAAAAAAATTAAACTAGACACGATTTGACTCGTAACGTATTTTTTGTACAGCAGAACTTAGCACTCACTAACTTACTCTTAAGTCGATCTCTACCTTTTCACAATTTAGGACTTGTATTCAAAACCTTAGGCAACACTTTAAATACCTGATACCGCTAAACTAAATATCATTTTGGTAAGAATATGATTGTTTACATCTTACCAGCTTTCCATATCTTGTTTTTTACAAAATTGAGAATTGTTATTATTATAATTACCCTTTTTGTATTAATTTAGTATGGAAACTAATACTTTTATGAGATGCTAATTAACATTTACTAATATTTGTTGTAACTGGCAACAGTTGACATCTTTTAAGTGTGGTGGATTTGCAATTGGTGTAGCAACAAATCATGCCACTTTTGATGGCATAAGCTTCAAAACATTTCTTGAAAACCTTGCTTCTTTAGCTGCTGATAAACCCCTAGCCACCATTCCCTGCAATGATCGCCACCTCTTGGCCGCCAGATCGCCGCCACATATCCAGTTCGACCACCCCGAACTCCTCAAACTCCCCTCCGAAATCGACCTCCCAAACCCCACAATCTTCGACTGCCCAGAAGTTCAACTTGACTTCAAGATCTTCAGTTTGACCTCAAATGACATATCCCGCCTCAAAACCAAAGCCAAAGACGGGCCCAGTTCAACCAACGCCAAAATCACCGGGTTCAACGTGGTCGCGGCCCACGTCTGGCGGTGCAAGGCGTTATCCTCAGGGTCGGATTATGACCCTGAAAGGGTGTCCACCGTTCTATACGCAGTGGACATAAGGTCAAGACTAAACGTGCCAGCGTCACTAGCTGGCAACGCAGTTGTCAGCGCGTACGCCTCGGCTCCATGCAAAGAGATCGAAGCGGGCCCGTTATCGAAACTAGTGGAAATGATCACAGAAGGTACTAACAGAATGACAGGTGAGTATGCACAATCAGTGATTGATTGGGGAGAGGTGAATAAAGGGTTTCCAAATGGAGAGTTTCTGATATCATCATGGTGGAGGTTAGGGTTTGCTGACGTGGAATACCCATGGGGGAAACCTAGGTACAGTTGTCCAGTGGTTTATCATAGGAAAGATATAATACTACTCTTTCCTGATATTGTTGGTGAAAGCAAGAATGAAGTCAATGTGCTGGTTGCTTTGCCTGCCAAAGAAATGGAAAAGTTTGAGGCTTTGTTTCATAAGTTCTTAGCATGATATACATATATATATATCACTTAATTAAAGAAGGATCTAAAGACACCTAATTAGGATTGGTTATGAAGCATATGTTTGTACAATGTTTTATGTGCTTGAAGTACTACTAAATGTGTAATGTACTAATTATATGCATGTAATATTGATCAAGAGGTTAATTACTCTGTAATTGCATGCTTAAGGCTTGTACAATCTATTTGCTTTAAGGAGAGTGTGATAGACCATGTGTCATGAATAGAAGTGTTCTTCAATTCCAATTTCCTTTAATCTAGTTTGAGATGTTACTAAAGACCAGAATTAAGGATAAGAGAGAGTACAGAGAGAGAGAGGGGTATGGAAAGGGATTACCAAATAGCAATTTACCATAATCAAATGATTATTACTATTTGGATCATCTGTCTCACATCACGTATCACATCAATCCGTTATAATTTTCAATGTAGATCACATATGTACATTACATCACATAATCAATTTAGACTAACAAGGGGTCCAAATAATCACACTAAACAAATCGCATCCGGTCTTGAAACAATGGAAATATAGTCATGTAGGTTGAACTTTTGATGTGGTAGGTGTTAGCTTACAGATTTTAGATCACTAACCTAGCAGGACCAGAAAAAACCTCAAAACTCAACTTGACCAGAACATAATTAGATTCGGTTTTCTCCGTCAGGTTTGGGGTTTTTTGTCATCTCTAATGTTATAAGATCGCCGTATGCTACACATGTGTATCTAATAGTTTAACAAAAATGTAAAAAAAACTTATAAGATTAACTTAATTATGATATACATGCGTATCAGTTTGTTTAAAGTTGTTCAAAATGTGAAACTCATAGCATCATCTTATAATGTAAATGTATATCATCTTGTTATAAGTTATTCAAAATATCAAAAATTTGAAGAATCGGATTATGATACATGTATAATTAGTTTGTTTAAAGTTTTCCAAAATGTCAAAAACTCGTATGATTGGTTTAAATGCACATGTGCATCAATTAGTTTAAAGTTTGAAACACTAAAAAGGAACAAATTTGTTTTAAAAAAATATCTAACTTGTAAATTTTGAACTTAAAAAATAATATGATTAACATATATCTCATAAGTTCAAATGCTAAAAGATCAATATTTTTAAAACATCTATTTCATAAGTTTCAAACATTAAAAGAAAACCGAGTTTTTATGTTTTTGCTTGTGACCTATATATATTTTGAACCGGGTGGGTTGTCACGAACCACCAAACATTTCTACCCTTAGCCACTTAACGGTTAACACCCTAAGTGACTGTGTCACTTTTGTTTTTCACCCCGACACTTTCGATGCAAAGGAAATCAGCAAGGAAGAGACTTGGCGTCTTAAGGACATCGTGACCAACAATTCTATGACAACTACGGCTTTCTGTGACTAGCGACATAGGATGATCGGTTTGATGTCTGATCCTGTTTCCATTGCTAATTATGACTCAAAACATTCATTAAAACATGTGAAACTGAAAAGATGTCATATTAATAACTTAAATGGCTATACATATTCAACCAAACAAGTAATCTTTAAGAAAACCTAACACTCTAAATTCATCCATCTACTCTTGAAAACAAAATCAGATACCATTAAATTTGTATGTAAGGTAAAAAAAACCAAACCGTCTTCGTGAATGGTAACCTAGCAATTGAGAATATATATTCAATACCGTCCTTGCGATATAGCCTAACGATTAAAAAGATAGAATTTGTAGTAAAGATCTAGGAATCAAACCGTCAAAAGGCTCCGAAGGGTGATTCTTCGGGGGCAAGGTGCTCATACAGTTTTTTTACAATTTTACATGAAAACATTCACAAAAACTTGCCAAAAAGGGACTTTACGGATTCATCTTTTCTTCCACTCATGATTCTTTAATCAATATGTTTCCTCTTTGAGGTTATACGTTTTAAACTATGCAATTTGATGAATTGTGCACAACCAAGTCGACACAATCTAAAGTAACCATAAAGCCAAAACATGTTATAATCCATAACTGTGGATTTTTTTACAAAAGTTGACAAAATATATCACGTTTATACGAAGATGTTCACTATGCCATAATCCACATTAGAGTCGAGAAACTGAAAACCAAAAGGCAGTGAACACAAAAACACAAGAGCCTACTGGTTTTTGTATGTATTATTCTGCATTTCTACAGCAGGTGAGGCTTTTTCCATTGGCTGTGGAGAGACTTGATTAGGGTCTGTTGTTTTACCAGTCGGAGGCAGACACCGTTTTGAGAAGAAAGCGGCTATAGACTTTGTTCTTCTTGCTGTTTTTTCTGTTTCAAAATTGTAAACAAAACCAAATTAGCAAATAAAAACTAGAAAGTGGCCATTTCAATTCATTTGTGCATAAATTAACCTGAAAGATGTCTAAAGAGTTAAAAAACTTCTAAAAAAAGCTAAAAGAGAAACAGGTCATTCATAAAAAGTTAGAGATGACAAACAAGACTTTTTGAATAAGTACCTGGAGATCGTGATAAGCCAAGCTTGTCTAGGATATCTTTCTTTACCTGTGAATGGAACAATCATCAATATTAGTGACTCTTAGTCCTGACATCATGATATTTTTAGTTAACCTTGAAGGGTATTTAAGACATTGCACAAATAACCAAACACCCCTTTGAGGATGTGCTCAAAAAGTTGCAAATAATCATCTAAAACTCTTAAACAAATTTCTCAGCTTTTCATAATTTACTGATCTTTTTGCAATAATTTTGCAGGTGGTTAAATTTGATTAACAATAGAAGGCTTGTCAAGACTGTGTGCCTGCATAAAGTGATATTTTGATGTGCTAAGGTGGTAACATTTTTAGTCCAGAATACTTTACCACCTCTGTAGCTAACAATGAAAAAAGCTGATAATCATAGTTACTTCTCAACATACCGCACCTTTAAAATTTGTTGTTATTTTGTCAATGGTTGAAGGGTAAGGAAGGCTTGAATATTGATCATACACTTTCATCAAACTATTTGTCCAATTAGATCCACCTTTGACATGATATAATACTTCCTAGGGGTTCGATTTTGAGCCAACATTTCTGTGAATGGGGGCCTATTTGGGTAATGTTTTTATCTCAAATGGGTCGAAGCAAAAAAAACTAACGAAAGAGGGGAAGACTCAAAAACAGGTTGCATGTCATCTCACCAATGAAACAAACTATCAAAAACTCTGCCTAGACTTGTCTCCTATTATTCATACATGCCGCAGAGTGCAGCAAAGACTGAATGAAATAGGATTTGTTACAAACCTGCCAGCGGTTGTCTGCAAAATTAGATATCTCGCGCACTTTACTTCCCAATTGAGACTTCGGGGTGTTTGGAAACTTCAACTGCAGAGTTTTCACCACTCTGTTGATCCCGTGTGGGCAAGATTGGATGACAGATACCTGATACATCATTTTCATCAAAACCAATAACAAGGTATTACTAGATTCTTAAAACCGGTTCAGTATATAATTTATAAAATGTCAGTTTCAATTCATTTACTGAGAATAGCCCAAAATTCACTACGGATAGCAGTTCGGGTCTGGTTGGGGTTGACATAGCCCAAACACAGCCCATTTTGTAATTAGTGCAAGAAAAACTCATACCTAACACATACAAGCTTAAATCACGTAAACCATTTATTTAAACATGTCCATGAGGTTGGCAGGTTAAATGAGTCGTAAACAGGTTGGTCAAGTAAACAGTTTTTAATCAGGTTGCAAACGAGTAGTAGACAGGTTAGCATGTTATATTTATAATTTTTAGTTTACTAATTTTACATTTTGATTTTAAACAGGTTGGCAGGTTGACCATCTATCTACAAGCCAACCCAAATACAACCCATTTATCAAACAAGTTAGGCACTTAAAGGCAATCTGTTTAAGACCCAAACCTATTTGTTTTAGTCTCATCTCAGCCAGTGC
The DNA here is from genome assembly GCA_032274825.1 of Drosophyllum lusitanicum. Classification (NCBI taxonomy): domain Eukaryota; kingdom Viridiplantae; phylum Streptophyta; class Magnoliopsida; order Caryophyllales; family Drosophyllaceae; genus Drosophyllum; species Drosophyllum lusitanicum. Next base: position 10,486 of record JAUEJL010140019.1, on the reverse strand, counting down.
CACCCTAAATTTTTGTTGTGTTTTTTCTCTAACAGAACAGGTGAGGTGAGTAAAATCAAAATATATAGCTACACATGAAATTGGCTGAATGGGCTGAAGCCTGAAAGACACCCGAAGTGTGTATTAATGCATACCCACCTACTATATAGCTTCCTCGTTAGATTATTTTACTAATATATTATTATTAATCGTATTTAACACAGATTATATATAAAAGATTATAGACAAAAAGTTTTCAGCCAACCGACCAGTTCCTACCCGTAAATAAAATAACTAAGTTTGAAATATGTTATCCATATCCCATACCGTTCGACCCCTGCTATTGCATCATATAGTTCAAATTATAAACCTCATGCACTTACAATTTCAGGTAAATCTGAATCTAGGATGCTGGTGGTTCCACTTGATGCTGGCACAACACTACTTTTGCTACTCGAAGGGCAGTCTTCTTCTACCTCCTCCTGTGTGTCATTGCCGGTTACTATCTCAATGGATGGTCCCACAGGGAAGGCACGGATGCTCAGAGCTTGCAAGCACATCTGTTCGCTTTCTGAGCTAGCAGAACGGGTTTCACTAGATATTGACTTTGACTTTTCATGCATTAAATTTAAAATTACCAAAAGCTTATTTTTTCTAAGAGCATGTTCGGTCACAGTGTTGAGATGCTTGACCTGTCGAAACAGTATAGAAAGCTCCTCAGTTTCTATCTGAGAACTAGGTGAACCCTTGGCATCCTCGGTTAATTCACTGTGATCCATCCTTTCAACTTCAACACCCTGTAGTAAAGTGTTTTAGATTACATGGATACATATGGGGGTGTTTGGACGTGTGTTTTGAAAGTGAACATGTGATAATCAAAATCAAATAATCAGGTATGATAAAAAGGCAGTTAAAGATAGTGCTTCAATGCGCTTCTACTGTTCAAACGCTTCACAAATTTTGATTATACAAGAAATGAATGTATAAAATGACCACAAATGACATTTTGTCAAGAAATATAGAGATGTGAAATACAAACAAAAGTCTCTTGTTTAAAGAAGGGGTACATTAGTAATCCTATTCTACCCTTGATAACCAGTTTTATTACAGCTGTAATGACCCCTATATAATCAGATAATCACAAGTTAAACTTGTTTATCCAAAGATTAAAAACTGATTATAACAACTTCAAGTCGCAATGTATCAAAGTAAACACTTGACCATGAATTATAAACAATAACTTTATCACATAAAAATGTATAGCCATTTCAGAATCTATGTTTATTGACATAATACTTTACACATTACCACAGCATTTCAAGTTTTAGTTTTGCCCCAAAGATAAACAAGTAAAATCACTTTCTTATTTTAACTGGTCTGTTTTATGTTTTTCTTGATTAGGGTTTGTTAATTAATGCCACCAGAGTTGCATATCAACAAAATTTTGACAAAATCAAGTCTAAATTTCAATAAAATTTAAAATTTTGCAGTGAACAATTAATAAGGGGGGAAGTTGTTTGTGGTTATTCTTTCTAAAAGTGAAAGCATGAGTGCATGACATTTATTATTTTATTTTAGATGCAATCAGTGACATACAGCGTACAATCACTGGTCTTGGCCTTATGACATGATAATAACCATCTATACACTGAGCACATAAAACAAATGAAACCTAATCATGGTTAACTGACCAATAAATGCAAGTGACCAACTTATAAAAGTTATACTTTCTAGTTTGATTGTAAACTAAAGTAAAACCCAATCTAAATATACATGAATCTGGTGAAAAGTAAAATAAGAAAAGCTGCAGATGCTAAAGTACCTCATTTTCTGAAAGATACCCATCAGGTACAAAAAAACCATCCTCACTTTCTTCTTCATCGTCAGCTTTTGATAAATTTTCCTCCATCGTTTCATCTTCTTCTTCCTTATCACAATCTGATAAGCTCTCTCCAGGTTCCTCCTGTATTAAAGAACAATGACTGTTTACAGGTGCAAGACTGGATTGGGCAGATTGAACTGGATCCCCTTAACACTTTTTCAAATATTTAAAATATTTTAATGTGTTCAATAATATTTTTAAAAAAACAAATCATGAAAAAAATTATGTAAATCTTTGAATAGAAGGATTAGGAGGTTGTATGCATTATAGATACACTTTAAACAACTGTTCCCTATGCTAAGTTTTTTCTTGGCCCATTGGAGATGTACAAATACAAGAACCCAAATTGGCTCACAAAAAGGGTTGAAATGTCCAAAGTTAATTAAAATGATCATCATATAAACAAAACTAAAGATTAAAAATGTATTATTTTGCCAGTACTAAGAACTATTAGTGACACAAAACAAGTTATTACCAATTTCATTTAATTTTTCTTAAACATTTGGTAATATATACAAGGCTGAAAGCAAAATGCCTAATAAATGAGTTTAGTCTGAATCGCCAGTTTTCTTAATGTATTTAAACATATATATTTTGGAGGTTAGATTGTCAGAATCTGCATAAACTTATTAGATGCTATCTAAACCAATTGTTTTCCAGTGAACATGTATTAATGATTGATACATACCTCTTCCCACTCTTCATCACTATCAATCTCATAATCCAGCTCTGGATCCTTGACAAGAGGGCAACGAGCTCTAACAACTTCACTGGAAAAAACAAAACAAAAGACAACCAAATCCAATCAAAACCTCAAAAATGCTAGAATAATTCAATTTAGGTAAAAAGAAAAACATAACTATCCGCCGTATCCATACATAGTTGAAACAATAACAAATTAAGTGGATATGTGCACTCAAAATCAATAGTATTATTCTTCCAATAGATTTTTTTACAAATATTAGGTATAACAGTAACAAATAACAATAAACCAAGAACGATTTAAAGCTTTTAAAAGGGTTGTTGATCCAAAGATAAAATAACTAAAAAAAACATGATGATCTACCTTTTCTTGGGCCAATAACCATAAAATGCAGGTCTGTGACTCTTATCAAACTGTAGCAACTGTTTACGCCGACTCAGCTTGTGAGCACTCATATTAACAGATCTGCACTCGGTTTTTGATTCTGTACATCCATCATCATCATCATCTTTCACTACAGGGTCCTCTTCACATGCCAGTTCCTTGCTAGTTAATTTAAGCTCCTTCACCACAACAGTCTTTGGGACCCGCCGAATTCCCCAATGCCGTTTTCGGCTACTACAATGGCCCAATTTATGCCAAGTGTGCAAGTGTACTCTATATGAATTTTAAAAAGTCATTAAAATTAATCATAACAATTAAAGAGACCAATTTCAACCCATTAACTTATGGCAAACAGGTATTATTTTATTGAAAAAAATCTTAAACGGAAGAGATTTAAACAGGTCAAACAGGTGGAAAGATGTCAAAAGTGTATTTTTCAATGCCTAGAACTTTCTGCATCCTTTTATTCAAAAAATAATACCAAAAAAGAAAGAAATTAAATGAATCAAACGAGTCAAAAGATGTCCAACATTCATTCTCAAAGCCTAAAGCTTCTATACAACCTTCTAAAACATTTTATTCAAAAAAAAGATTATTATTAGAATAATATAATTTTGTAGTTATGTTTGACACACAATCTCAAAACAGGTTTTTTATACAGATAGAAACAAGTCAAGTCGGATTGACCCAAAACACTTCTTGTCCATAAGTTTTTAATTTTATGATCAAAAGATAGCTTAAAACAAAAGAGGTTAAATGAGTGAAACAGATAGACAGACGTAGAAAGTGTATTTCAATGCATAACCTTTTAAATTATAATATTCAGAGAACTGGATCAAAAAGAAAGAGATTGACCTGGTCAAACAAGTCAAAAGTGGACCAAAGTGTTTTTAAATGTATACAATCTTCTATATCATTTTATTCAAATAAAAGACTGTTATTGAAGTAATATAATTCTCTGAATCTTGTCTAATACTTATGCACTATCTCTTTACAGAGAAAATAAAGAAGAATTTGAATAAGAGGTGTAAAAGAGAAAATTACTAATAAAAAAGAGGTGGTCTAAAAGAGAAAATAACCTACTTCCATAAATCCTTTGTGTCAAACTGGTCATTTGATGAAAGAGCGATGTCCATTGATTGGGTAACTGATTCAGGCTCGTGTACTCTTGGCTCAGGTGAAAGGTCAGTAACAGATACTTTAATTGTCGACTGATCAGCCAGCAAAGGTGAATTATTTTTGCTTTTCTTAAGAAATCGCTCCAAGATTGATGCCTGTTTCTGCAAAGCAAGCTGTTTTTTTTGCTCAGCTTCTTCTTTCTCACGGCGACGCTGTTCTCTCTCTGCTTCCTCTTGTTGTTTTTTTAACTGTTTCTTCATTTCATTCTCACGGCGTTTTTCCTCTTTTTCTGCCTCATCTTGTAAACGCTTAAGCTCTTTTTCCTGCAATAAAATCCCTCATTCAAAATAAAAATGCAATAATAAACTACAAACAATGAAAAGCCATTGAACAAAGAAAAATATCATGATTTCACTAGAAGACAAAAATTACACACAAAATAAACTAACTCATGTAAGCAATAAATTAAAAAAAGGCTTTCCCCTGTGTCAATATTTGGATGTTCCGTTTCAAAAGTAATTTAGGGATTTGGAATAATCAGAATTAAATAACCAACTGTTATAAAACAGGCTACAGAAGATGATGTTCGGTTGTGCTTTTGTTGTTTGAAGTTTCAATAATCACTAATCAGCCAACCATTGTTTCCATGTTAGCCAAGTCATGATTATTCAAATAATCAGATATTGCTTGTCCAAACATATAAAACTGACTATTACAACTACAAGTCCCAGTAATTGAATGATCAGTTTGAAAACAGCTCTGAACACTACAGGGTTGTTTTGACGTGCATTTAAACTGATCATTGCACGTTGATGTTGCCATAGTAAGCTGTGTGTGTATGGGTAAAACATACGATGATTATGACTCTTATGATTATTTCATGGCATAAAAATCATATTTGGATAATCAGGTATAAAGTTGATCTAAGATATATGATTAATGAATATACTAAAATTACCTAACTATTCAAAATTTTAAGAGATTGTTATCTGGTTCTAATTCAAGTTTGAGATAATCATTTAGAAAACACATATCCAAACAAAACCTAAGCTTGTGTCTAAAAGTAAGAAATTCATCAATAATCTCTCAGAGAATAAAAGACGTAAGAAATCCAAAACCCCAAGCACAGCCAACACACAGATAGCCCTGTGTATACTCATTAGTCATTACTGATAGTTAAGGGGGTGTGTGGTTTAAAATTTTGAAACTGATTATTAATAATCTAATTATTGCAAACTGAAGACATAAGAATCGTTTTCTAATGTTAGGATCAAACAAATTATAGGAGTCGAATAATCAATCTTTCATAATGAAATACATACCAGTTGCAACTAAACTAATTAATCGAAGGGTAAAATAAAACTACTTATTTATTCCTTATTCTAACCTGTATCAAGAGACATTTACTTCTGTTACACAAAATATTCTCATTTTTTTACAAAGGAAATGTCATTTCTGATAACTTTATCCATTGAATCCTTAAAAACAGAATTCGACAAACAATCAAATTTCTAAGCATCTGATTACTACCGCTTAAAAACACGTAAGCTCATCCAAACACTATCTCCTACAATTCATCGTATTACAATTTAACTGATTATTTGATTATGGTTATTCAATATCACATGATCACTTTTGAAACCGATATCCAAACACCCCTTAAATTTAAGGGAAAAAAACCTTACACTTTGCAACTTTTCCTTCAAAAGTTCACGCTCCATTCTCAATTTCTCTTTCTCGACTTCACGTTTGTTTTTCTCCAATTGCTTCACCGCTAGTTTTTCTTCTCGCTTAACCTCTTTCTCAGCACTTAAATCATAAATAAGAGTTAAAACTTATCAACCAATAATAACACTCAAATAATATAATCAACAACGCTGCCATGTATACTTACACATCAGCACCATTTTTTTGTTCCATTTTTTCAAACAGCAGACGTATTTCAGCTTCACTCAGCACTTTACTCAACCTTTCAGATGCTTTCATTACCTTCTGTGCACTACTTGAAGTGCTCTCTGGCTTCATCAGTTCAGTTATAACAGCTGGAAATAAATCAATCAATGTCATTAAACATAATACAAATTAAGCGCCACCCCAGTATGGAAAATTAGATATTCATTTTGTTTAAGCCTATCAATCCAAAGAGGGAGTGAGGTTATGTAAAAAGCATATTGGGTCAAAACAAGCAACTTTTTATACATTTAAAATAGGCACAGATTATATTGACCTACAAACACTTCTTCAGCATTTATTATAAATGATTAATTAATGTGTTAAATACCTATATATGTTTACCAAATACTAATATTACTAACTCTAATAATGCATCTCTTTATTAATAAAACATTTTAAAGGGTTGTGTGATTTAAAAATACACTTAGGTGAAATTTCGACCTGTTCAAACTATTTCATTCTTAGCTAAATCCTTCTTTTTATTCATTTAAGATCCAACGTAACCCAATTTACCCATTCAAATGGGTCCACATTGACCCCATTGTTTACTGACCTCTCTTCAGACATAGAAAAACGCAACAATAAGATCAAAACAACAAAAATATAAACAACAGGTATTAAAAACATCATAAAGTACTATAGTAGAGAGTTCTTTTCTTTCTTTATCAGCATGATAACAATCATTTTTTTATAAACTCGTGTGATTGCACAATTTTTGTTGGGTTCGCTATCATATCATAATCAGGTGGCCAAAGATTTGACCATTGACTGATCATTTAAAACAGAATGATTGAGCACTAACCAGAAACAGCAGTTATCCTCTCATGAATCTTTTTGCGACAAATACGCCGAATTTTAAGTGCACCACGAATAGACTTTGGAAGCGATTTGACATCTCTTGTCTACAAAATCAATGGTGATCAACAATGTTAGACCTAATCAAATTACTTCGTGTATAAATATACACAACATCAAAAGAGAAATAAAAATGAAAAAAAAAGAAAGATGCAGAACATTTACAACTACCATTTAATAGATAAGTCCAATGACCAGCAATCAAGTGCCACAGGCATATTATTGCATGCTATATCAGATACTAGCAATCAATGTATGAGTGGAAATCCAAATGTTGACGAGATCTAAATAGTGTAAAGCAAGAATATCAAAGGATACATGTAAAGCCATAAGTGATAAGCAGGAAGTGGTCTAATAAAGATCTTATGCAAAATTTAGCATGGAATCATAAATTAATAAGAATTTACACACCAGGAAACATTTTACAATCAATTTGCATATTTCATCTTCAAGGATTTATATATTGCACTAAAGAACCAACCACACCCTTAAAATGGTACTCAAAATCACTAATACTGAACCACCAAACAAATTTCACTAGACAACTATAATACTTTAGAATCAATTATCTCATAAAAGATACTCAAAATCACTCAATTCAATATAAATTCAAGTGACACAGTAAATGCAATTTATTACAAAAACAGTAATAAGGCAAGATTTAATTTTGTACCTCCCAACACCAAAGGCAGGAAGGAGATTCATCTTCCAACACATCAGCATTTGGATTTTGAATTCCATATAAAGATCTCTGACCGATAAGAATCACAGAACTCTTGACAGAAGCAAGTGTCAGCGATTCATCTTTTTCTTTCAATGTTTCAAAAATCAAATCGACCAGTTTCGAAAGAGGAAGGCTGCTTTCTTCAAGCAAACACGCAATCATCGAATTACTCGAACCGCTTCCTTTGACAGAATCCATATTAATTAACAGATTCCCACTAAAACCCTCATTGTAATACTTGATTAAGCCATCAAGTTCTTCACGTAAAGCCCCAATGCGAGCCTCTCTTTCTTCAGCACTCATTGCCAACTCAACTCTCTTCCTCTTCATCGATTTCTTTGCAACATCTACAGCCATTGCGTCGCCCATTTCGAAAAACCCTAGACCTGAATTTCTCAAACCCCTTTGCCGATTCAACACAAGGGTTTTGAGATTCTAAATCTATTAAACTTCAAATGCACGTAAACTCTCGCACTTCCCAGGATTCTTCTCAAGAATTAAACGAAACCCACCAAGATCCTGATGAAATGATGTGATTTTAGTGAAATTCTTAGAGGGTTTTGGGTGAAATGGGGTAAAAGAATACGTGGGTATGGGTAAATGTGCCAGATGTGAATGCTTTCAAGTTTCAACAAGTGTACGTCTACCCTTATTTTCTTATTTTCGGCTGTTTAGTCTTTTGTTGTATATCAACTATCAAGAGGTGCTGTAGAAAATGGAAATCAAAACTAGGGTGTCGATTTCCCGCGTTGGTGAAAGAAAAAAGGTGGGAAATCATGGGGTTTGCCGCTTAATATTTTCGATTTCGATGGAGTGTTCGCGCCTGGTGCCCCTCGATTACACACCCCCGAGACGGATGGGTTCTATGCGTTATGTTTTTTTGTAACCTGAATTAATAAGAGTATTAAGATGTAAGGTTATTTGTTTTTTTTTTATTTATTAAGATCTTAAAACCTCATAATGAATCAAAGATAAAATATCTCTTATAATATCTTAATAGAATTTATGTTTCATTATACTATGATAATCATACTATTTTTTCACTAATTCACGTCAATATCTAATCCTCCACTACTCTACATACATGGACACCTTTCACGGTTGTCGTCGGCCGCCTCATACCACCACGCATCTCTCTTCTATATTTTGGTTTTAATTCCCTATATTATTATGGTTTGATATTTATTATTAAAAAATTTTACTTTATAATTAGAAAAGTTCAAATTTAATTATATATGTATCAGCTGAATATAAAATATTATAAAACAAGTAATTACAACCATTCAGATATTTAAAAAAAACAGCAAAATATGAATGAACATTCAAACGTTATAATCATCTCTAAATATTCACACATGATATTCAGACTCAGAATTAGAACCTCTTAATAAACAAACGACACTTACGTCTTTATATATATAAAAATAAAAAAGTTTAAGTGTATTGAAATGCAACGAAGTAATCTTGTTTTAATATTGTGTGTAACGAACTATACTTTGTTCGTAAAAATGCATTAAACTATCCGAAATTTACGTTTAAAGTAATGTGACCTGCAATATCGGGTTTGCAGATCAACTTGATTTTTAAATTTTTTTTCTTTTTTTTATATTTCATTGCTATTATTATTATTATTATTATTATTATTATTATTATTTATTATTATGAAGATCCCACAAATTCATGCCAATCTTCCAGATTCTCTCGGCCTACCATCACCACCATCACCAAACCTAAATCGAGTTAGGGTTTTCAGAAGTTGGGAACCACAACCGTCGTGAGATCAAACCACAATGACACCTATCACACCCACTTTTCCAGGTGGTGACAGATATCAATTTCTTAATATGCATACATAACTTTAAGTCATATACTTAAGAATATTTACAGCGGAAAACTTATAAAAACTCTAAAATCTTATCTAGTTATAATTTTCATTGCCAGTAGCTTTCTTTTGATATTCCTTAAGCTTGCTTAGAAGGCTAGTTTCAATTTCGATTCTCATGGACGAACTCTTTTAGGCTCTAATCGTTCCTTTCTGTTGAGGGCATATGCAACTACATTTGCTTTTCCTGGATGATAAAAATTTCACAGTCATGATCATTTAGTAGTTCCATCCAACACATTTGTCTCACGCTAAGTTCCTTTTTATCAAACAAATACTTCAAAATCTTGTGATCGGTATAAATCACACATTTTGTACCATACAGGTAATGCCTCCAAAATTTCAAAGCAAAAACTACAACCGCTAATTCTAGGTCATGAGCGGGGTAGTTGTTTTCATTAATTTTTAATTATCTTAAAAGGCGTAGGCAACGAATTTTCCACGTTGCATTAGGACATATCCAAGTCCTTGAAGAGAACTAAAAATTCATGAAAAGAACTGCTCAGAGCTTGTATCATCGACTTCGGGGGCAGTTGGGATACGTATTTGCCGTTAGCAGAATTCTCGTACAATAACAGCTATCATTCAAGTATAGGTATGCCGTCATATGAAATGTTGTACGGCAGGAAGTGTAGAACTCCGGTTTGTTGGGGTGAAGTTGGTCAGAGAGAACTGGGCAGTACGAAGATAGTTCAGCAGACAACAGATTCGAGAACGACTTAAAACAGCCCAAGATAGACAGAAGAGTTATGCAGACAAGAGAAGGTCACCATTAGAGTTCCAGGTTGGGGACTATGTACTATTGAAGGTATCACCATGGAAAGGGGTGATCAGGTTCAGGAAGAGAGGCAAGTTAGGGCCCCGATTTATTGGTCCGTTCAAGATCATAGATGAAAGTCCTTTGATGTGTAGAAGATGAGTAATCAAAGAATACTTGAAGTAAAGATGATGAAGTTTAGTATGAACAAGTATGAACACTTTGCATGAACTTGAAGATTCTCTCTT